>CAUYQG010085402.1:0-11803 GCA_963574415.1 Tarsius wallacei | reverse complement strand
TTCGAGACCCGCCTGGGCAAGCGAGACCTCATCTCTACAATAAGTCAAAAAAATCAGCCGGCGTGGTAGCGCGCGCCTGTAGTTCCAGCTACTTGGAAGGCTGAGGCGGAAGGATCGCCGGAGCCCAGCAGGTCGAGGCTGCGGTGGCCGGAAGCGGCCACTGCACTCCAATCTGGGCAACAGAGTGAGACTCCAACTCAAAAAAAAAAAAAAAAAAAAAGTTGAGGTGTGACTTATTTCTTATGTGTTGAAAATTTTGATATATAACATGTGGATGTGCGTGCTGTGTTTTAGGAAAGTATTTTAATAGCTAGGAATATACATAATTAAAACAAGGAAGAGATGTCTGTGAAACCCCTAATATAATTTCACTAAACTTAAGTGTCACAGAATAGTTTGAAGCACTATTGCAGAAAGATCCCAGGTGGAAAAAAAATAATTTTTTACTGTCCTCCATTCCCTCCCCAGTGGTTAGTTTTATTTCATTCACACATCAAACAAATGCATTGAGCCCTGTGTTCACTTCTTTTCCATTCCTGCCCTGATCTATTCTCCACTTCTCTCTGCACTGCTTAGTGCCCCAGTAGGTGCGAGATGACCCCTCAGGGCTGCTACATTCAGGGTTTCCAGCCCTCTGACTTTCAGCTCCCTCTAGCTAGTGGGAGCCAGGCATGGTTCTGGCAGTGACTAGAAGCAGAGCTCCTGCTGGGAACTCCAGTGACCTCACTTCTTCCCCTTCTTCTTAAGCTTCAGTGTTAACTGCTCCCCTCTTTTGCTAGTCTCTTGGTGTTTCACCATCTTTCTGGATTTCCTCAACTGCCCACATTTCTGGAAACTGTCCCTTTGTCAACACTGCTTCAAAATTCAGATTGGGCTGGGTTCGGTGGCTCAGCCTGTAATCTCAGCGCTTTGGGAGGCCAAGGTGAGTGGATTGCCTGAGCCCATGGGTTCGAGACCCGCCTGGGCAACTTGGAAAGGCCTCATCTCTACAGTAAATCAAAAAATTAGCTGCGTGTGATAGTGAGCGTCTGTAGTTCCGGCTACTTGTAAGGCTGAGGCAGAAGGATCGCCGGAGCCCAGCAGGGCTAGGCTGTGGTGGCCGGGAGCGTGCCACTGCACTCCAGTCGGGGCGACAGAGTGAGACTCCAACTCAAAATAAAAAATTCAAATTGAGTGTATCTCCTTTTTCCTGCTAAGACCCTCACTCAGACAAATCTCTGCTATGTTCTAGACTAGTCCTGTCCAAAAAAATATAATGAGAGCCAAATATATAAGTTTAAACTTTCCTGTTTTTCGTTTGTTTGGTTTTTGTTGTTGTTTTTGAGCCAAGGTCTCACTCTGTTGCCCAGGCCGGAGTACAGTGGTAAGATCACAGCTAACCACAAGCTCGATCTCCTGGGCTCAATCGATTCTTCCACTCAGCCTCCAAGTATCTGGAACTACAGGCATGCCACCACACCCAGCTAATTTTTTGATTTTTTTTTTTTTGGTAGAGAAGTAATCTTGCTATGTTTCCCAGGCTAGCCTTGAACAAATGGGCTCAAGTGATCCTCCTGCCTCAGCCTCCTAAAGTGCTGGGATTACAGATGTGAGCCACTGTGACCAGCCAGTTTAAACTTTCTAGGAGTCATGTAAAATATTAAAAACTGATTAAATTAATTTTAATAATATATTTTACTTAATTCAATGCACCTGAAATATCATTTTAATGTGTAATTTACATAATTTACACACATATTAGTCAGATCTTTTACATTCTATTATTCATACTAGGTTGTCAAAATCTGATGTGTATTTTATTTACACTTGCAACTTATCTCAACCAGAATGCATCACATTTCAAGTGTTCAATGGCCACATGTCGTTGGTGGCTACCATATTGGACAATATAGTTCTAACTACTGTTTTAGGGCTGGAGATCCAGAAATGCAAGATACTGTCCCTACCACTTTGGAATTGATGATCCAGTAAGAAAGATGGTTACACAAACCATTACAAAACAATGTAATAAGTGCATAATTAGTGCCTGTGTACAAGATGCTGTGGGAATTGACCTTCTTCCCCCAGTATAATTTAGTGAGAAATAATAGGCAACACTTGAGTGGATCTAAGCAGATAGAAAGACTCCTGCCTTTCCATCTGCCCTGGCTATGTCACCTCTTCTCTGACTATACCCCTGAGATGGACATCCTGCACTCTGAGGGTACTCTGGACCTCCCCATTCTGGTCCAGGTTTGGATGAACCTCCAGAGTCTTAGCACAGGCTCTAGGAGTAGAATTTTTCAAAGGAAATACAACTAGGAAATAAGGGGGAGGAGGTGGTGAGATATGTAGCAAGAATGCCTATAAACAGACACACTGAGAGAGCCTGGGTCCATTTTCCTAAGGTCATGTAACTCTGGCCACTGATAGACTTTATTGGCTCGGGTTCCTGGGCACAGAGCCCAGCTTTATTTCCCTCATCAAATCGGTTTCCTTTGCTATTCAAAAAGCATTGTCACTGGCTAGGTATTAAAGCCCATTGTTCTTATCCTTTGGTAAAATCTTTGTTGTTGTTTTTGATCTTTCCCCCTTCTGTGAGCCCCACTTCTCTAGTGGACTTAAGGACCAGCCTTGACATCCCTCTAGTCGGTCTCTCTCATATAAAAATCCTACTAATTTTAGTCAAATATGCCTGTGTTTCTCCATTTAAAAGCTCAAACTCCCCATAGGCTAGCTCAAGAAGTTATTATTTTTGTCTGAGAGGCACTGCTGGTCCTCTGCTCTTTGAAAAGAGGCTATCACTTAAGTGACCCAAGACCAAGGAATGGTCACATATTTCCTGCTTCAACTTACCTTCTCAGCACACTTTGTTAGATATTTTTGGAAGATTCATCTCACTCTCCTCAATCCTCCAAACTCCAGTTTTCTAACATGAAAGTACTTTACACATATAGTAATAACAAAATAGAGCTGCTTGCCTTTCAAGCCTGGGGCCTCCCGTCAGGTTCTCTGATCTTCTTCAGGAAGTAATCAAGTTCCCTGCAGATCTCTTTGGGTAACTCCATAGTACTTAATAGCTGGTGAGGATTTTTAAGGATACTCAAGCAGTAATGGGAGCGGAAAGGAGGATAACTGTTCTTAGATACTAAAAAAGAAGTATGCACTTAACACAGACAAACATTCTGGCGCCTTTCTGTATGAGCAGAATTCTGATTTCCAGGAGGTTAGTGAGCTATGGCTAACTGTTTACGTCTCTTGTCTGCAGCAGTCAGATGGTATACACTGTAGCCTTATTTTTCTTGTCTCCTTCTTAAATCAGCCATAAATCATTTTCTATGCCGAGCTTTCCACAAAAATTCCCTGTGGTTTCTTTCAGTCTCTCACTCCAACTATCACGTTGTGATTCCCACTGGCAATAATGTCAGCATCTGTTCTCCATACCAGCACTATTTGCAAATACTTTGAGACCAAGTCCTTGATTACTACTCAAAAGTTCAACTTCTGTTTTTTCAGAGCCAAAATACATACTGTATTATCCAGCTTAAATAGTTTCCAATCCTCATCTGGGCAGCGGGCTTCATCAGTTTCTCCCATTACTCATATTAATTTTTTTTATTGCTTTTTATCCTTTTCTTTCAATTCCCTCACTGTATAGATGACTAACTTTGCCATTCTGAGCTGTGCTTCATTTTCTCCGTGAGGATCTCTTCCATCTGTGATATTGTGGATTCTAGGAGATTCTTTTACTCCCCAAAGCAGTGTATTGATGTAACCTTTTTGTTTTTCCTCTGTGCAGTCTAAGTCAGATCTCGGTATGCCAGGAATTAGGCAACAATTATACATAAAGAATCAGTTAACTCTCAAAGAAAAATTCCTATGTTTACGATTTCTTTTATCTCTTGGGCTTTAGACATTCACAGTTTAGTTTGTAATGTCTGTGTGTGTACATGGCTTGGTTTGGGTTTTATAAGTGTATGTATGTATGTGGTTTGATTTTGCTTATTTGTTATTTTTCTAAGTGACTTGGTTGAACAGTTTTTAAAACAGATCCGAGTATGCCATTCTGAATACTGTCAGGCAGTCAACATTTTTATGGGCTACCTCTTTGGCATAGACACAGAGTTTCTGGACTTGTGAAAACATACATACTCATACACTCGTGTGTGCATGGCTTGAACACACATGCAAAACTAATACGGAAATTAACACAATAAACAGAGGAAGTTATTTTACCAAACTCAGCAGGCAAAAGACCCACATTTATAGCATATAAATAACTCTCTTAATCAAAGATATGTATACATTTATACAAAGACTACAGGAAATAATAACTTGTTAGAAAATCACTAATACCCCAATATAGCTACCAGTACTAATTTTTTTTTTTTTTAATTCAGAGTCTCACTCTGTCACCCAGGCTGGAGTACAGTGGCACAATCACGGCCACCACAGCCTGGACCTGTTGTGGCTCAGGCGATCCTTCCATCTCAACCTTCCAAGTAGCTGGAACTACAGGCATGTGCCACCACACCTGGCTAATTTTTTTGACATATTGTTGAGATGAGGTCTTGCCATGCTGTCCAGGCTGATCTCAAACCTGTGGGCTCAGGCAATCCTCTCGCCTCAGCCTCCCAAAGTGCTGGGATTACAGGCGTGAGCCAAAGTTCCCGGCTTTTTTTTTTTTTTTTTAAGACAGTTTCACTCTGTCACCCAGGCTGGAGTGCAACGGCACAATTACAGCTCACTGGAGCCTCAACCTCCTGAGTTCAAGTGATCCTTCTTCCTCAGCCTCCAGAGTAGCTGGGACTACAGAGTAGCTGTGCCACCACTTCTGGCTAATTTTTGTATTTTTTTTGAGGTGAGGTCTTACTATGTTGCCCAGGTTGGTCTCAAATTCCGAGGCTTAAGTGATTTTCTCAGTCTCCCAAAGTGCTGGATTACAGGTGTAAGCCACCACACCCAGCCTAGTACTGAATTCTTTAAAAAAGATACTCCATATATGAGGTACTATTCTATATGCTTTACATTGAGAAATCCATTTAATCTTTACAACAACTCTATGAAACAGGTACTGTTATTCTCTTGCTTATAAATGAGCCCCAGAAAGGTAAAATGACTAACCCTGGTTTCACAGTCAATGAATGGAAAAAAGGCACCACCAGACAATTCACATAAGATAAAATGCAGCCTCAAATGGAAAAATGCTCAAGATTGCCAGTAATCAAAGAAATGTAAATTAAAACATCGAATATCATTTTATCCCACACCTTTGGAAGGCTTAGTTAAATTGTCACTTTCAGATATGGTAGCAACAATGTAAATCAGTAGAAGTTTTTAGGAAAGCCATTTGCTAATACTTGTAAACAATGGTAAAAAGGCTCCCTTTGATTTAGTAATCACAGTCCTGGAAAGGTATTCTTAGAAAGTTATTCAAGAGAAAGAGCCATATGAATAAAAATTTGCTGCAGCATTCTTTATGTTATCAAATATTGAGAGCAGTCTAAATTTCCAAATACAGGGACTATTTAAGTACACTATGGTACATCAATGAAATGGAATATGCTGTAGCCATTTAAACTATAATTATGAGTGATAATGATAATATTAAAAAGTTATATAATTCAAGTGAAGTAGGCCAAATATAAAATTTTACCTATTTTATAATTGCAACTATGTAAAATTATGTATACATATGTTCAAGGACCGGAATGGAAGATAAAATGAAAACGTTTGAGACATCAGATGGCATCATTTTATGTCCATTTCTTTCCTATTTTTAATTACCTTATTTTTGTTGTTTTCCATATGATGGTAAAATCAGGAGTTGGGAAAAAATAGAAGATGCTGTTTCTACCTTTTGGTAACACATAATTTAGCTCAGCATTCAAAGAATCATTGACTTCCAAAATCATTGTCTTTATCAGATTCTTGATGCAACTTCCTAATTTTACAGATAAATACTAACACAGAAAAAAAGTTGACTCCATTTATTTAATTAGAAGTCAAGATTTACAACTCCAAAAATGACTCCCAATCTTTTAGGGTATGTTTCTTTCTTTTTTTTTTTTTTTTGAGTTGGAGTCTCACTCTGTCGGTAATCCTTCCGCCTCAGCCTTCCAAGTAGCTGGAACTACAGGCGCGCGCTACCACGCCCGGCTAGTTTTTGATTTATTGTAAAGATGAGGTCTCGCCAAGTTGCCCAGGCGGGTCTCGAACCTGCGGGCTCAGGAAATCCACTCACCTCAGCCTCCCAAAGGCACAGGATTACAGGCTGAGCCACCGAGCCCGGCTTAGGGTATGTTTCTTGCAGAGAAATTAAGTTGTTAGGACCCTAACTTGAAATATATCATGTTAATAAAAATGACTATTTTAGCCTAATTTTACTTTCTTATCTGCACTATAAACAGCCTCCTTTTCCCCACCTAGAATAAGCTTTATGCCAAAGCAAGAGCCTGTTTAATACTTGACTGCATAGGTACACATCATGCATATTGTTTGCATTTTTTAAAAAGTCAAAATATTTATGAAGGAGACAAGTATTTAAATAACAATGGGAAAGCTGCTAGTCACTTTCCAGTGATGAAAACAGTAGGAATTCAATTAAGATTTAATAAATCAATTAAACGGAATTCTACTTTTAAACATTTAAAAAATGTTTTCTAACACTAACTGATTTTTAAAAATCCATTTTAAACTGCTTAAGAATTAGTTTCTGGCCAGGTGCGGTGACTCAAGCCTGTAATCCCAGCACTTTGGGAGGCGAAGGTGAGGGGATTACCTGAGCCCAAGGGTTCAAGAACAGCCTGGGCAACTTGGCGAGACCTCATCTCTACAGTAAATCAAAAATTAGCCGGGCGTGGTAGCACGCGCCTGTAGTTCCAGCTACTTGGAAGGCTGAGGCGGAAGGATTACTGGAGCCCAGCAGGTCGAGGCTGCGGTGGCCGGGAGCGTGCCACTGCACTTCAGGCCAGGCGACGGAACGAGACTCCAACTCAAAAAAAAAAAAAAAAAAAAAATTCGTTTCTGGGATAGAAATGAAGAATATGAGTGAAAGTATAAATGATTACACAGCCTTACAGAGAAACCTTTATCTACTCACTCGTGACCACAAAAAGAAGGGCATGTCTTCAGAAAAAGTGAGACCCATCTAGCAGACATGGCTCTTAACTCTTTTTTTAAACATTAAAAAAAAAATTTTGAGTTAGGGGTCTCACTCCGTCACCCAGGCTGAAGTGCAGTGGCACAATCACGGATCACCACAGCCTCGACCTCCTGGACTCAGGTGATCCTTTCACCTCAGCCTCCCAAGTAACTGGGACTACAGGCATGCGCCATCACAGTCAGCTTATCTTTTTGACTTTTTGTAGAGATAAGGTCTCCCTATGTTGCCCAGGCTGGTCTTGAACTGCTAGGCTCAAGTGATTCATTCGCCTCAGTCTCCCAAAGCACTGGGATTACAGGCATGAGCTACTGCACCTGGCCAAGGCTCTCTGCTCTTAAACCCACTTTAGATTATGCTAGATTCTACCTGGGTATTCTGAAAGGGCAGGTGAAAGCTAAAAAACATGGGAAGAGGCTAAAGAAAATTTGGAGGCCGGGCACGGTGACTCAAGCCCGTAATTCCAGCACTTTGGGAGGCTGAGTCGAGAGGATTGCCTGAGCCCAGGGGTTCGAGACCAGCCTAGGCAACCTGGCGAGACCTTGTCTCTATAATAAATCAAAAAATTAGCTGGGTGTGGTGGCTCGCGCCTGTACTTCCAGCTACTTGGAAGGGTAAGATGGAAGGATCGCCTGAGCCCAGCAGATCAGGGCTGCGGTGGCTAGGAGCATGCCACTGCACTCCAGCCTGGGCGACAGAGTGAGACTCCGACTCAACAAAAAAGAAAAAAAAGAAAATTTGGAAGTTGCAGATTGGTGGGAATACCAAAGTTGTTCCAGTTGGGGAACATTTTGGGAAGGTACATTAAGGCCTAAAGGTTGATCAGCAAGGAGTATGTAAAAGCATTGCTTGCTTAATCTGGGGACTCAAACATGCCTAGGCAGGTGGCTTTAGTGCAGTGAGTGTCTGGGGAAGTCAACCAAACATAGCACTGCAAGGTCACAGTGATGGCTGATCCTATCACCAGTGCCTATGCCTTTTACAGCCGGAGGAAGCAGCTCCAGCTTTGGGTACCGGGATGGGAGCATGGCCCTCTTGCTGGGCTTGATTGGAAGCCCTGGACACTATTTAACAGAGGTTAGGAGAGCTGTTGAGACACCCAAGGGACTGAGAAAATAGAAACTAAGAGACAAAGAATCAGAGAGAAAGACTTTTAGGGGAGAAATTGCTTCCACATACAACCTGTAGTTTCATGTCATAGTCATTTTTAGGTTAACACCTACTCAAATTTAATAGTCTGACTCTGCTTTTTTACAACTCTAACCCAGTTCATAATCCATGGCTTTTTTTTTTTTTTTTGAGTTGGAGTTTCACTCTGTCACCCAGGCTGGAGTACAGTGGCGCAATCACACCTCACTGCAGCCTCAAACTCCCGGGTGATCCTTCTGCCTCAGCCTTCCAAGTAGCTAGAACTACAGGCATGTGCCACCATGCTCGGCTGATTTTTTGATTTATTGTAGAGACGAGGGCTCACCAAATTGCCCAGGCTGGTCTTGAACCCCTGGGTTCAGGCAATTCTCTCACAATCGCCTCCCAAAGTGCTGGGATTACAGGTGTGAGCCACCGTGCCTGGCCATCCATGGAATTCTTGATGATATTTTCTTGTAAGTCACAACTTAGTGATTTTCAACTCTGGCTAAACATAAAAATCTCCTAGAGAATAAAAAGCAAAAAAACCAAAAAACCAAAAAAACCCTCAATGCCTATGCCTCCCATAGATGAATGAATCAGAATCTGGTAGTGAGACTCAGGAATCAGTTATGTTTTAAAAGCTTCCTAGGTGCTGCTAATAAACAGCCAAGGTAGAGACCCATTGTTCCAACAAGAGCTGTTAGAAGCTTTCCGGAACAGTTCTAATTTTAATGTACATACAAATCACCTAGGGATCTTGTTAAATTGCAGATCTTGATTTGGTAGGTCTTGGTTGGGGCCTGCAATGCTGAGTTGCTAACAACCTCTCCTGGTGATGCTGACACTACTACTCTGCAAACCACCCTTGGGTATAAAAAGGATCTAAGAAAATTAAGACTAGTGGTTAATTCAGAATAGAGCAGGCAGAAATAAGTAACAAAATCATAAAAAAAGGGCAAAACGGAAAGTGCATAAGACCTCTTTTCACATGACCCCATTTTTTTTTTTTGAGTCGGAGTCTCACTCTGTTGTCATGGCCACCACAGCCTCAACCTGCAGGACTCAGGCAATTCTTCTGCCTCAGCCTTCCAAGTAGCTGGAACCACAGGCACGCGCCACCATGCCTGGCTAATTTTTTTTTTTTTAATTTATTGTAGAGATAAGGTCTCGCCAAGTTGCCCAGGCTGGTCTTCAACCCGCGGGCTCAGGCAATCCTCTCACCTCGGTCTCCCAAAGTGCTGGGATTATAGGCATGAGCCACCACACCTGGACTGACCTAGATTTTTAACTTGGTCGAAACGTTTGTATCTCCCTAAAACTCATATGTTGAAATCCTAACCCCCAAAGTGATGGTATTAGAAGACCAAGGTAATTAGATCATGTGGGCTAATGGGATTAATACCATTACAAAAGAGTCCCGAGGGAACTCAGTCATCCCTTGCACAATGTGAGGATACTGCAAGAAGGTGCCATCTATAAAGTGGGCTCTCACCATATACTGAATCTGCTGGTGTCTTGATCTTGGACTTGCCAGTCTCCAGAACTATAAGAAATAATTTTTTGTTGTTATAGAAACCCAAATGGACTAAGACAGTCACCAAATCCAAATATTCTTTCAAGTCAAGGAAACACTGAAATTAGTGACATGGACCTTCCTACATTGCCTCCTACCTCCCAGGTTTGTTATATGTGACTTCTAGTCATGTCATATTAGTCCAGAAAAGCCATCTGCAAGTGACACTTGCTAGAAGTAAGCTTTAGGAAGTGCAGTGGGAGGTGACATTTGGATTGAAATAACAGGGAAGCCGAGGTAATAGGTAAGAAGATGGGCATGAACTCTGAAGGGAGATGCAAGACCAAAAGGCGAAATCAACACTGGTCAGAAGGCAAGAGGCTGGAGGGTCAGAAAAATGTAGTGCCTAAAAGGCCAAATTCGGGCTTAGTCATAAGAAATCCTGGGCTCTCACCACTGCAGTACCTTCTCATAACACTGCACTCCTAAATATGCCCTGGGATCATCCCAGGGCTTCACCAAGCAAACCTAGGAAAGGCTAGCCCTTCTGCCACTCCTCACGGTTGAGAGTGATGGCAAATGGAGAGGGCCTGAAGCAAAGGAGTTATACTTGACCTCCCCACATGGTATGCCTGGCATGACATAGGACAAGAATCCCAGCATTTGTTGAGGCCTGCGTTTGGCCTTTTAGGCACTACATTTTTCTGGACAGGGTGACAAGAGTATAGGCAAAGTGCCACGCAGAGTCCGTGCAGGTTAAGTACAGTGAGGAATGGTGGAAGACAGGGTGGTGCATATGAAAACTGGGTGGGGAGGGCAGGAGGCTAGACAGAAATAGAGGTCAGCAAATGCATGATTTTGGAATGCCAGATTGAACACAGGGGTTAGGTTTTTTATTTTTTAAAATTGTGGTAAAATAAGCCTACCATAAAATTTGCCATCTTAACCTTTTCTTCTGAGTTGGAGTCTCACTCTTGTACCCCAGGCTGGAGAACAGTGGCACACACATGGCCACTGCAGCTTCGACCTGCTGGGCTCAGGCGATTCTTCCACCTCAGCCTTCCAAGTAGCTGGAACTATAGACGCATGCCACCATGCCCGGCTGTCTTTTTTTTTTGAGTCAGAGTCTCACTCTGTCACCCAGGCTGGAGTGCAGTGGCACGCTCAGCTGCCACATCCTCAACCTGCTGGCTCAGGCAATCCTTCTGGCTCAGCCTTCCAAGTAGCTGGAACTACAGGTGCGCGCCATCACACCTGGCTAATTTTTAAAATTTATTGTAAAGATGAGGTCTTGCCAAGTTGCCCAGGCTGGCCTCAAACCCTTGGGCTCAGGAAATCCTCTTGCCTCTGCTTCGCAAAGTGCTGGGATTACAGGCATGAGTCACTGTGCCCAGCCATCTTAACCATTTTTAAGTGCACAACTCAGTGACATTAGTACATTCACATCGTTGTACTACTATCATTACCATCCATCCACAGAACTCTTTTCATCTTGCAAAACTAAGTGTATCACCATGAAGCGATAATTTCTCATTCTCCTGTCCCTACTCCTGGAAGCCACCATTCCACTTTCCATCTCCAGGAATTCCACTATTCTAGACACCTCATCTAATATAATAGAATTATTAGCCGGGCTCAGTGGCTCAGCCTGTAATCCCGCACCTTGGGAGCCTGAGGTGAGTGGATTGCCTGAGCCCGCGGGTTCGAGACCCACCTGGGCAACTTGGTGAGACCTCATCTCTACAAGAAATCAAAAAATCAGCCGGGCAGGGTAGCGCGCACCTGTAGTTCCAGCTACTTGGAAGGCTGAGGCGGAAGGATCGCCGGAGCCCAGCAGGTCGAGGCTGCGGTGGCTGGGAGCGGCCACTGCACTCCAGTCTGGGTGACAGAGTGATACTCCAACTCAAAAAAAAAAAAAAAAATAGAATTATAAAATATTTTTTATTTTGTGATTGGCTTATTTTATTTGTCATGGTGTCTTTCGTCCATGTCGTAGCATGTGTCAGAATTTCCTTCTT
>CAUYQG010085395.1:0-18358 GCA_963574415.1 Tarsius wallacei | reverse complement strand
TCTTGCTTATTATTTCAAAGAACCAACCTTTTGTTTCATGAATTTTTTTTCTATTATATTTTTGTCTTCTGTTTCCCATATTTGGGCTTTTACTTTGGTGATCTGGATTCTTCTGCTGAAGTTAGGGTTTTGGTGGTCTTGGCTTTTCTATGCTAGCAATTTTTTAAAAGATAAAACAAGTAATAACATCCTACTGAAAGATGGATTAAAACCACCCTAAGTTACACCTATAAACTGAAATATTGTGCAGATACTTTCACAAATAGCATCTTGAAATATGTAATGATAAATTGAGTGCACGTTTAGTTACAAAACTAAAGCATAAAGAAGTGATCCTAATTCATATGGAAACACAAACGACCAAGAATAACCAGAACAATCCTCAGCAAAAAAAACCAAAATAATTATTTTACACATAGATATCCAGCTATCTCAGTGTCATGTGTTGAAAATACTTTTCCTTCTCTGTTGAATTGTCTAGGGATCCGTGTGGAAAATTAGATATTAAAAGTGAAGGTTTATGTTTTGATTCAAAATTACACTCCATTGACCTAAACATCCAAGCTCATGTCTATATCCTGCAGTTTTTTGGGGTTTGGGGGGTTTCTTTTTTTGCTGTAGCTTGATCATAAATTTTTAAATAGAAAGTAAGAATTTTTCAACATTGTATATTTTGTCGTTTCTTTTGACTATTTGAGGTCTCTTGTATTTCCATAAAAATTTTAATTTAATTCTCGTTGTTCATTTCTTTAAAAAGACAATTAAAAGTTTAATAATGATTGCCTTGAATATGTAGACTAAGAACTATTGCCTTCTCAACAATATTAAGTATTTGAATTCACATACACAAAGTATCTCTCCATTTATTTAGTTCTTTATTTTTACAATGTTTTGCTCTTTTCAGCACTCAGATCTTTCCCTTCCTCAGGTAATTGATTTCTGCATATATTTCTTATGTTATTGTGATTGGAATTGTTTTCCTAATTTCATTTTAGAATTTAGAGTTTTTTATAGCTGGTGTATGTATAAACAACTTATTTTATATACTGATCTTGTATCTTCCAACCAAAGTTAACTTACTTATTAGCTACGATAGCTGTGTGTATATGTGTGTGAATTGTATTTTGTTTCTCAATTCTGCTTCAAAACAGTTTCAATTTAATTTAATATTTGGCATTTTAGTTCTACTACTTTGAAATATTGTAATGGTAGCTCTAGATATTATGATGTCCATTATAAATTTTTCACAGTCACAGTTAACATTATAGAGCTTCACATAAAATGCAAAAACTTACCAAATATATAGGTCTAATTCTATGCTTTTTATGTGGCAGCTATTATAAAATTATATTTACTTACATTTCAAGTCCGCATGATATCATTACAGGTTTTATTTCAGTTATATGTGTTATAAAAAATAGCAAGAAAACCTCAAAAACATTTAAATTATCTGTTCTATATTACCTAGATATATACTATTTCTGATACTCTTTATTGTTTTCTGAAAAAATATTAACTTCCATGTGGTATTATTTACTTTATCCTGAAGGCCCATCTTTAACAGATTTTCTCATTTCTTTACTTATTTGCTTATTTTTGCTTGAGCTTTTTTGCTTTTAATGCAATTATTCCTGTATTTCACCATAATTGCTCAATAGTAGTTTAACCAGATAAAGAATTTTGGGATAAGAGGGTTTTTTTTTTCCTTTAAATCATACCTTTTTTGTCTGGTGTTCTTGATAATGTAAGCAATTTGTTTAAACATTTTTCCCCCCATTAGATGTATTGTTTTTATCTCCTGTCTTCCTACTTTTATTTTTTTGTCTTTGGCTTGTAATGTGATCAGATGTAAACTTTTTTCTGTTTATTCAGCTTTGTGTTTATTGAGCATCTTTAATCTATAAATTTGTGTCTTACATCAGGAATATTTTTGTCATTTCTTGAAACATTTTTCTGTATATTCTATTTTTTAGACTGCAATTGCACTTATAGATTCTGTAATATTGTACAGTAGTTCTCAAAAGCAAATTTTATTTTTACAATCTTTTTTGTTTGTTCTTTACCTTGTACAATTTGTTTGTATTGACCTGTGTTTAAGCTTACTATCTCTTTTCTCTATATTCTTTATTTAAATATATCCAGGGAATATACAATTTTCTATTTTTAGAAATTTTATTTGATTCTTTACTATTATTTTATTTCTCTGAGGAATAAAATAATAACATGATAAATACATAATAGTAATTGAGTCTATATTTTTTAGAACTTATTTGTTAATTTTAAATGAACGAAATTATGTGTATTTATCATGTACAACATGAAATTTTGAAGTATATATACTTTGTTAAATGGTTCACTATAGTTAATTGTCAAGTAAATTACCTCACATAGTTGTCATCTTTGTGATGAGAGCACTTAGCATCCATTATCTTAACATTTTTTAAAACAAAATATATCATCAGTAACTATAGTCACCATGCTATACTATAGATTTCTTGAACTTATTTCTCCAAGCAGTACATATATATTTTGGATGAATATATCTCCAAACTTCTCAGCCTCTGGTAACCATCATTCTACTACCTACTTCTATAAGATAATCTTTTTTGGATTTCACCTATGAATGATATCATGTGGCATTTGTCTTTCTGTTCTTTTCTTATGAAACTTAACATAACTTTCCTCCAGGTTCATCTATATTGTTGCAAATGGAAAAATTCCCTTTTATATAGCTGAATAGTACTCCACTGCATATATATACCACTTTTTTAAATTCATTCATCCATTGATGTACACAAGTTTATTCTATATTTTAGCTATTATGTAGAGTACTGTAATAAGTATGAGAATGCATATATTTATTTGCCAAAGAAAGTGTATTTCCTTTAAATATACATCCAGTAGTAGAATTACTGGATCATATAGTAATATTTTTAATTTTAGGGGGAATTTTAAACTACTTTTCATAATTGCTGTACTAACTTACATCTTCACCATGAACATGAAAAGATTTTCTTTTCTCCAAATCCTCTCCAATATATACTATCTTTTGTCGTTTTCGATATTGCCATTCCAACAGATATGAGGTCATATCTCACTGTGATTTTGATTTGTATTTCTCTTATAATTAGAGATGTTGAGTATTTTAAAAATATACCTTTTCACTGTTTGTATATATTGTTTTTAGGATGCCTATTCAGGTCATTTCCCCATTTTTAAATTTGGTTATTCATATTCTTGCTATTAAATTGTTTGAATTTCCTATGTATTTTAGATATTAACCCCTTATTAAATACATAGTTTGCAAATATTTTCTTCTATTCTGAAGTAACCTCTTCATTCTGTTGATTGTCTCCTTTGCTCTGCAGAAGCTTGAAATCCACTTTGTTTATTTTGCTTTTGTTGCTTATACTTTTGAGGTGATATACAGAAAATTATTGCACAAATCAATGTCATTAAACTTTTCACCTATGTTTTTTTCTAGTGGTTTCATAGTCTAAGGTTTGCATTTAAGTTGTCAATCAATTTTGAGTTGATTTTTGTATATGGTTAAAGATAAAGGTTTAATTTTTTCTTTTGCATGTGGACATCCAGTTTTCCCAACACCATGTATTGAAGATATGACTCATTCTCTATTGTGTGTTCTTGGCAACTTTGATGAATATTGGTTGTCTATAAATATGTTGTTTTTCTTTTGAGTTCTCATTTCTGTTTTACTGGCCTATGTGTCTATTTTTATGCCAATACTATGCTTTTTTGTTTGTTTGTTTTTGTTTTTACTATAGCTTTTCAGTATATTTTAAAGTCATGTACTTTCATACCTGTGGCTTTGTTGTTTTTTGCTCAAGATTGCTTGAGCTGTTAAAGGGATATTGTGGTTCCATACATATGTTAGAAACTTTTTCAATTTTTGTAATAAATGTCACTGATATCTTGATAAAGATTTTACATTGAATCTGTAGATAGAGGTGAATAGTCTGGAGGGAGCGATGCAAGATGACTACAGAACAGGTCAGAGTGTGAGAGTCTCCACAAAAGCAAGTATCCATAAAGACTGCTGTGTGAGTGTATGTGTGACAGTGGTTAAGGGAAAGTCCATCTGAGGGGACACTTGGGATCATGCACCTGGAACTCTCCTCCGGAGGTGACTGATATTGGAGGCCCCAGCACACAGGATTGTCTGCCATTCTCAGGGCTCTTTTGAGAGAAGGAAGCAGAGAACAGCTGCTCCTCACCACATGGCACCTGGCCCATGTCATCACCTGCAGCAGCAGACCGGTCATGAGCAGCAGGCACCATGAAGAAAGCAGGGTGAGAAAATCTGGATTGGATTCCCACTGCCAGTGAGTAGACACTGGCACCAAGTTCTCTTTCCTGGGACAGGGCAGAGACCTGCATTGCCCTGCCCAACTCTGGCCAGCCTCCAACCTGGGATCCAGAGGCCATCTCCTCATTGGAGTTGGAGAGAATGATGCACCTCCTCTATGCTGGGACAGACACAGACATGTCAGGTCTGAGTGGGAGTCTTGACAGCAGCAGCAACAACAGATGAGTGGAATGAGTCCAAATCTGATACATCCTCCTTCCACAATAGTCCATGGGACATCTCACCCATGCAGAAAGCAACCCTATCAGGTTATGATGAGAGCAGAGGGGATGGGTCGGAGCTGCTCCCTAACATGAAAACGGCAGCTAAAAGAAACCTGGAGTTACAGAAATGGCCACAGAGTGAGTTTTTTGTTGTTGTTATTTGTTTTCTGCTATTTTGTTTTAGTTTTCATTTTTTTTCTCTTCTCTCTTTCTGTTTTGTTTATGTTTTTATACTTGCTTTGTTTCTGTTATCTTAATTTTTTTCTAGATTTTCTGTTTGTGTAAGGGTATTTTTGAGGGTGAGTATATCTACAGGATTTGTTTGTTTGTTTGTATGATTGCATGTTTTTGTTTTTTCTGTCTTTGTTTCTCTGTTTATTTGATAGTTGGTATGCCTGTCTGTTTTCCCTCTTCTTCTAGCTCTCCACCTTCCTTTTATCTTCCTCCTTCCTTTTCCTATCATTTTCCTTTTTCTTATCACATTTTGCTTTCAGGGGGCAAACATATACCCTCAATGAATGGATACATTGTTAGGTGATGGGAAATGGGCTCCAGGCTGCTCACAAACCTGCCACTGGATACCAGAGTCTGCAGATATCTTCTTAATTACAGATCTCCCCTTAATTAAATCTCAAAACTACCAAAAGCACAGACCCTCACCCCTCACCTCCAGTTCAGCTTCAAAATTGAACAAAGTCAGAGAATCTACATAAGGAAGAATAGGAGACTGAGCAAACAGAAGTAAAAGTTATCCCTCCATCACCAAACAACAGAATTAAAGAAGAGGTTAAAAAAACAAAAAAGGAGAGGAAAACCTATAAGTTGGAAGAAAAACCAAAGGATGAATATGGGTTTCATACAGAACCCAAAGAGACAACAACTGGGAATATAGACTTCAGAATAGAAACAGTAAAGAGCTTGCAGAATGACTGGTCTCATATCACAAACCCAGATATCAAGACATTAATGGAGAGAATAAAATATAAATGAGATGAAACAAGAGGAAAGAATGAAGGAGCTGATTACCAAGATAACAGCAATAAAGAATACATTGAATGAAATAAATAACAAGCTGATAAGCATGGAAAGCAGAATCAACCAAGCAGAGGAAAGAATCTCAGAACATGAGGACCAAAACATGGAACTAACCTAAACTGTTAAAAACAGAGAAAAAAACTTAAAAAGACAAAACAAAGCCTCTAATCCATGAGTGATTATATAAAGAGACAGAACCTAAGATTAATTGGAATTCCTGAGGCTCTAAGAGAGAAGGGATCACCCAGAAACAAGCATTCCATGAAATTATCCAAGAAAACTTTCCTCATTTCAGCAGAGACATGGCCATTCAAACACAAGAAATTCAGAGCACCCTTTCAAGACAACAAATGAGAAGACCAACTCCTTGACACATAGTAATCCACTTCCACAAAGTAGGTATAAAAGAAAAAATTCTAAAGGCAGCAAGAGAGAAAGGTAAGACTGCTACCAGGGGAGACCAATTAGAATAGCAGCAGACTTATCTATAGAAACACTTCAGGCTTGAAGAGATTGGAGTCCAATCTTCAAAGTAGTCAAAGATAAACATTTTCAATCAAGATTTACTTACCCAGGTAAGCTAAGTTTCATCAGCAATAGATAATTAAAATCCTTACCATATATTCAATTCCTAAGAGTTTACACTGCCTCCAGACCAGCTCTACTAGAAACACTTAAGAAACTATGAAACACAGAAGAATAATTAAAAAAAAAAAAAAAGAATGACAATGCCCTTCCCAAGAATGCCAGGAAAATTTGCAAAAAACTCATAAATCAACCCCAAAATCAAAAGAAAGACAACAAACAGCAGCAACAACAACAAACTCTATGAGAATCTCATGACAGGGATAAACTCTCAGATCTTAATAATTAGCCTGAATGTGAGTGGAATAGATTCACCACTGAAAAAGCATAGAATGGAAAATTGGATAAAATATCATGAAGCAACAATATGTTGTCTCCAAGAGACTCAGCTCACCAGAAAGGACACTCACAGACTCAAAGTAAGAGGAAAGGAAACAAATTTTCAGGCAAACAGAACACAAAAGAAAGCAGGAGATGCAATCTTAATGTCAGAAAAAATACCCTTTAAGCTAACAAAAATTTAAAAAGATATGGAAGATCACTACATCATGGTAAAAGGTTCAATCCATCAACAAGAAATATCCGTCCTAAACATATAAGAGCACCAACTTTCATAAAACAGCTTCTAGGTAAACTAAAAAAAGTTATTGACTGTAACATTATCATAACTGGGTAATTAAATACTCCAATAACAACCATAGATCATCAAGAGAAAGAATCAACAAGATTATCCGGAACCTCAATGTGATGCTTGACCAAATGGACTAGATTGATACATAAAGAACACTGCACCCTACAACCATGGAATATACATTCTACTCATCACCACATGGAACATGCTCTAAGATCAACCACATCCTCAGCCATAAATCAAGCATACACAAATTCCATAATTGAAAGTCTGACATGAACCTTCTCAGACCACAGTGGAATAAAAATAAATATCAGCACCAACAAAGTTCTGCCAAAACACACAAAGACATGGACACTAAATAGCATGATGCTGAACAAATCCTGGGTCAATACAGAAATCAAAACAGAAATTAAAAGATTCCTGGAAACAAATGAAAATGAAGAAACATCTTACCAAAATCTCTGGGATGCCATGAAAACAGTACTGAGAGGGGAATTCTTATCTCTATGAACACACATGAAGAAAATAAAAAGATCATAAGTTAACAGCCTAAAAAATCAGCTAAGGAAGCTGGAAAAGCAAGACCACCAAAATCCTAACTCCAGCAGAAGAATCCAGATCACCAAAATAAAAGCCTAAATTTGGGACATAGAAGGCAAAAATATAATACAAAAAAATCAACAAAACAAAAAGCTGGTTCTTTGAAAGTATAAACAATATTGATGGACCCCTAGCTAGACTGACCAAGGAAAAGAGAGAAAAAGTCAGATAAACACAATCAGAAATGCAAAAGATCAAGGCACAACTGACTCCAATGAAATACAAAAGATTATTAGAGATTACTATGTACATTTGTATGGAAACAAACTTGAAAACCTAAAGAAAATAGAGGACTTTCTTACATGACACAGTCTCCCCAGGTTGAAACATGAAGAAATTGAGACCCTAAATAGACGAATAACAATCCAGGAAATCGACTAGTCTTAAGAAAACTACCTACAGAAAAAGGCTCGAACCAGATGGCTTTCCAGGAGAATTCTACAAAACATACAAGGAGGAGCTGATATCAATCTTATTGAAAGTATTCCAGGCAATTGAGAAAGGTGGAACTCTCCCCAAATCACTTTATGAAGCTGACATCACATTGATACCCAAACCAGATAAAGATCCAACAAAGAAAGAGAACTACTGGCCAATATCCCTGATGAACATGGATACTAAAATTATTAACAAGATTCTAGTAAACCCCATCTAACAACACATCTCAAAAATCATTCACCATGACCAAGTAGACTTCATACTTGGGATGCAGGGCTGATTAACATCTGCAGGACCATAAACATAATTAAATACATCAAAAGATGTAAAAACAAAAACCACATGATTATATCATTAGATACAAAAAGAGCTTCTGATAAAATCTTCCACCCTTTCTTGATAAAAATCCTCGAACATCTAAGTATAGACGGAACATAGCTCAAAATAGTAAGAGACATCTATGAGAAACTGACAGCCAACATACTGCTAAACAGACAGAAATTGGAACCATTTCCCCTGAAACAGGAAAAAAAATAGGATGCCCACTCTCTCACCCCTTCTGTTCAATACAGTATTGGAAGTCCTAGCTGGAGCAATCAGACAAAAGAAGAAAAACAGTGGTATCCAAATAGGAAAAGAGGAAGTTAAGTTACCCTCTTTGCAGGCAACATAATTCTATGCCTCAAAAACACAAGAGAATTTGTAACAAACCTCTTTTCACTGATAAGGGACTATGGCAAGTCTAAGGGTATAAAATATATGTGCAAAACACTGTCATATTCCTATACACCAACAATACACAAACAGAAACCCAAATAAAAAGCGCAATCCCATTCACAATAGCCAAACATAAAATGAAATACGTTGGTATCTTTCAAGTCAGAGAAGTGAAAGACCTTTGCAAATAAAACTACAAAACACTGCTCAAATAAATCAAAGATGACAGAACAAATGGAAAAATATTCCATGCTCATAAACTGGAAGAATCAGCAGTGTTAAGATGTCCATCCTACCCAAGGCAATCTGCAGATTCAACACAATACCCATTAAATTGTGAGCAGCATTCTTCCCAGATTTGGAAATGAAAATATAGGAATTCATATGGAAACATAAATGACCATGAATAGCCAAAAAAATAGGAAAAAAAAAAGGTGGGATGTATCACACTCCCAGACTTTCTTTAAACTTTATTACAATGCTACAATAATCAAAGCAGCCTATTATTTGTACAAGAACATGCATATAGACCATATAGGCAGGATAGTGATTCCAGAAGCAAAACCTCAGTTTCTCAACCAACACATCTTTGCCAAAGCCTCCACCAACAATCACTGGGGAGAGGTGAACTTATTCAGTAATGGTGCTGGAAAACTGGCTGACCACCTGCAGAACATTTAAACAAGACCCCCACATATTACCAGACACAAAATCAACTCTAAATGAAATAAAGACCTAAATGTAAAATGTTAAACTATAAGAACCTCAGAAATTGCGGGAGACACCCTTTTGTAAATTGGAACTGGCAACCAACTCCTGATCAAAATCCCATGTGTCCATGCCATAAGAGACAAGGTAGACAAGTGGAATCTCATCAAACTGACAAGCTCCTGCAAAGCCAAAGAAACCATCAAGAGAGCGGGGAGACAGCCCACACACTGGGAAAAAATTTTAGGCAACTGTGTATCTGACAAAGACCTAACTTCTAGGACGTACAAGAAATTATAACATGCTGAAAAGAGACATTGTCCCATTATGAAGTGGCCAAAATATGTGAATAGCCACTTCTCAAAAGAAGACATACAAGCAACCAACCGATACATGAAAAATTGCTCAGCCTCACTAGTCATCAGAGAAATGCAAATTAAACCACACTGGGATACAACTTGACTCCAGTGAGGATCGCCATCATCAATAACTCAAAAAACCAACAGAAGCTGGAGAGGATGTGAGGAAAAGGGATAATTTCTACACTGTTGGAGGGAGTGTAAACTAGTACAACTTCTGTGGAAAACAGCTTGGCAATTCCCAAAAGATCTAAAAATAGACCGTCTGTATGATTCTGTAATCCCCCTACTTGGAATATAACTGGAGGAATTCAAGTGACTCTATAAAAAAGACACCTGCACACGCATGTTTATTGCAGCATTATTCACAATAGCAAAAACATGGAACCGACCATGCTGCCCATCGAAAGAGGACTGGATTAAAAAAAATGTGGTACATATGCATGATGAAATATTATGGGGTCACAAAGGGCAAAATTGTGAACTTTGTAGCATCTTGGATGGACTTAGAGTATATAATACTGAGTGATCTATCACAGAAACAAAGAACTGAGTACCACATGTTCTCACTCATAACTGAGCTTTGAACAATTATCATAATAATATAAGAAACTGATTGTCAGCCGGGCTCGGTGGCTCAGCCTGTAATTCCTTGCTTTGGGAGGCGGAGGTGAGTGGATTGCTTGAGCCCGCGGGTTCGAGACCCACCTGGACAACTTGGGGAGACCTCATCTCTACAATTAATCAAAAAAATTAGCCGGGTGTGGTAGTGTGCACCTGTAGTTCCAGCTACTTGAAAGGCTGAGGCGGAAGGATCGCCAGAGCCCAGCAGGTCGAGGCTGCAGTGGCTGGGAGCAGCCGGTGCACTCCAGTCTGGGTGACAGAGTGAGACTCCAACTCAAAAAAAAAAAAAAAAGAAAGTGATTGTTAGTATTGGGAAACTCCCAATGGATATGGGGATGGGATTGACAGTTGAGGGAAACTGCCAGGGGAGGAGGGGCATACCTCATCAACAAGGGTACCTGCATAATGAGCATTTATATACCTAATTCTGAATTGTACCCCATCTCTTTAAAAAAAATTTAAAAATAAGTGAATAGTTTAGATATTTTTTAAATGTTAATTATTGAAATCCACAACCACAAAATATATTTATTTGCATTTTCTTCACTTTTTAAAATGTTTTATAGTTTTCAATATAGGTATCTTTCACATCCCTAGTTAAATTTATTCCTAAATATATTTTATTTGTATTGCTCTTGAAGAAGGCATTGTTTTCTTGATTTAAATTTCAGCTCCTTTGCTGTTAATGTATAGCAATGCTACTAGTCTTCTAGGTTAAATTTGTATTATGCATTTTTATTAAATTTGTTTGTTTTGAGTTAGGGTTCATAAAGGTCTCTTGTGCTCTTTTGTATTTCTGTAGTGTTTTTCATGATGTTGTCTTTTTATTTCTGATTTTAATTATTTGAGTCTGTTTCCTTTTTTTATGAGTAGTATAGCTGAAAGTTTGCTTTTAAAAAAAAATTGAGTTGGAGTCTCACTCTGTTGTCCAGGCTGGAGTGCAGTGGCATGCTCATGGCCATCGCAGCCTCGACCTGATGGGCTTAGGCGATCCTTCCTCCTCAGCCTTGCAAGTTGCCCAGGTTGGTCTCAAACCCCCAGGTTCAGGCAATCCTCTCGCCTCGACTTCCCAAAATGCTGGAATTACAGGCTGAGCCACTGCGCCCTGCCAAGTTTGCCATTTAAAAATATTTTCTAAAAGGAACTAACTATTCATTTCATTTATGTTCATATTTCTTTAATTCGTATTTCATTTATTTCTGCTCTGTGCTATTTTTCTTCTTCTAAATTCTGTCCTTACTAGTTATCTAGTTGCTTAGGGTGCAATGTTCAGTTGTTTATTTGAGATATTTCTATGTTTTTTAAATTTCTTTTTGTTTTGTTGTTGGTATTTGTCGCTGCTTATGGAAGCTAAGAAGGAGACTATCAATCCAAGATCATCATAATCTAATCAGCAATTGAGCTTATTAAAAGTAGGACTTTAGTCCCCACAAAGCATTCCTCTTTATTGTTCACCCTTACTTACGTTAGCCTATTAATATTGATTCAAAATTCAGGGATGTGAATCTAGGTCTCTTATCCTTAACAAACCTTCATCTTCAAGTTTTTCTTCTCAACCTATGTATATTTTATAATTTTTCTAGCTTTTTAGCCTCTCAGTATCATAGTCTAAAGCTGATATGTTCCCTTGGGTGTAAAGAACTTTAAATTCTATGATCTCCTATTTTGGCTTATTCTTCTGATTATTGAACTTGTAATTCATTACTGTCCTATTAGTTCAGCAAAGCCTTAAAGCTATTTTACAAAAATGCCCAGGCCTTCCAGTTGTTCCCATCATTAAGGCTTACTTAAATCACCTGACCTGTTTTTATTAAAAGCAGAAATAGATCTTTTGTTTTGCATCTGTTTGTTAAACATTTTTATTTTTAGAGGTATTTACTTCAGTAATTTTGCTAGATCTCTGTTTATAGTTTCTTATTTTCCGGCTGTTTTAAATGTATGTATTATATATTTTAACATAGTCAGTTTTTCCCAGTCTGTGGTCTGTCTCCCCACTCTCTTGATCGTTTCTTTGTCTTTGCAGAAGCTTGTCAGTTTGATGAGGTCTCACTTGTTTATCTTATCTCTTATGGCATGGGTACTTGGTGTTCTGATCAGGAATTGGTTCCCATTCCCACTTTCCATAAGGGTGCCTCCTGAGTTTTCTAAGGTTCTTACAGTTTGAGATTTTATGTTTAGGTCTTTGATACATTTTGAGTTGATTTTTGTGTATGGCGATAGGTAGGGGTCTTGTTTTAATCTTCAGCATGTGGTCAGCCAGTTTTCCCAGCATCATTTACTGAATAAGTTCTCCTCTCCTCAGTGGTTGGTGGTGTAGGCTTTGTTGAAGATGATTTGGTTGAGAAATTTAGGTTTTGCTTCTGGAATCTCTATCTTGTTCCTTTGGTCTATATGCCTGTTCTTGTA
The DNA here is from genome assembly GCA_963574415.1 of Tarsius wallacei. NCBI lineage: Eukaryota > Metazoa > Chordata > Mammalia > Primates > Tarsiidae > Tarsius > Tarsius wallacei. The sequence goes on along the minus strand of CAUYQG010085395.1, from coordinate 5,662 downwards.
AAAAAAAAAAAAAAAACCAGACTGTTTTGGTTATTGTAGGTTTATAATAGAGTTTAAAGTCTGGCAGTGTGATACCCTCTGCATTTTTTTTTCTGAGAATTGTTTTGGCGATTTGTAGTCATTTATGTTTCCATATGAATTCCTGTATTATCATTTCCAGGTCTGAGAAGAATGATGTTGGTTACTTAATTGGTATTGCATTAAATCTGTAGATTGCCTAGCATAGGATGGACATATTAACAATGTTGATTCTTCCAATCCATGAGCATGGAATATTTTTCCATTTGTGTCATCTTTGAATTCTTTGAGCAGTGTTTTGTAGTTTTCATTGTAAAGGTATTTCACGTCTCTGGTTAGGAAGATGCCAAAGTATTTGATTTTTTTTCCTTCTGGCTATTGTTAATGGGATTGTGCTTTTTATTGTGTTTCTGTTTGTCTATTGTTGGTGTATAGAAATGTGATTGTCTTTTGCACATTAATTTTATACGCTGAGACTTTGCCAAATTCCTTTGTCAGTGGAAGGAGGTTTTAAACAAAGTCTCTTGGATTTTAGAGGTATAGAATCATGTCGTCTGCAAAGAAGAATAACTTGACTTCCTCTTTTCATATTTGGATACCCTGATCGCCTTCTCTTGTTTGATTGCTCTAGCTAGGACTTCCAAAACCACGCTGAAAAGGATGGGTTAGCGTTGGCATTCTTGTCTTGTTCTGGTTTTCAGGGGAAATGGTTCCAATTTCTGTCTGTTTAGCAGTATGCTGGCTGTGGGTTTCCTGTAGAGATGCCTCTTACTATTTTGAAGTATGTTCCATCTGTGCCTAGATGTTCAAGGGTTTTTATCAAGAAGGGGTGCTGAAAGTCAGATACAAAATTGTTACTGTAGTGCAGCAGCACATTTAGTTTTCTTTTCCTCCGAGGACACAGCATTATTTTTCAATCAATAAAAATGTTCTGACTATGTAGCCCATAGCCTTTCCCACAGTAGGTGTTCAAAATTAACAAACGTCACTAAAGCACATCAACCTCAAGTGTTAGCTATCTCTTCCTAAGAAAACTTGAGGACATCAACACCCAAATAACGAAGTATTTTGTAAATTCCAAAGTAATCACTTATTCTGATTGTTTTACTTTACCACTAAACTAGTTAAAGCATCTCAGGACTGAAGTACATTATGTGTTATCACTTTATAATGTATTTAGAAGTCGACAGACTCTCCTTCCACCCCCTCCCCCCAAAAAACATAATCAGTCATTTTTAATATCGAATCATTCCATAACATGAAGTTTTGTTTTTCCATTTGGGTTACCTATGTTTATGTATGTGTATTCTTGTCTATGGAAACTTAAATACTAAGTTTTTCTTGATAGTATAAAATTCATCAAAACAAAATAAATATATTGGAAATTGTGATATACAGAATAATGCTCTATCTCCAATTATTGCTGCATATTAATACCTGGAATGTGTGAATATGTTAGATTATTTTGCAAAAGGTAGTTATGATTGAAAATGGAATTAAGGCTGATAATCAGTTGACCTTAAAATAGATATGCTACCCTTGATTATTTTGGTGCATCCAATGTCATCACAGAAATCCATGAAAGTAGAAGAGGAAGGCATAAAGATATTGAGAAGGAGATATAGTTGTGAAATAATTTTCCAATAAATGTTATACTGCTCAGTGATACTAGTGTTGAATTTATAATATGTATAATATATAAGTATATATGTTAATCAATAGATTCTTCAAATTCTATCTAATCTATAGAACTACAAGATAAATTTGTGTTGTTTTTGGACATTAAGTTCATAGCATTTTGTTAAAGCAGCAATAAAAAATGCAGAAATTCTTCAAGATCCAGGGTAAAATCATCTTGCCCCAGAAAATATTTGTGTTTGCATCTGTCACATGTCTGAAAGCAATACTATTATAGGAACACCCTAACAAATTAATATATTAAAATTTCCAGGAACATCTTCCTAAGCCAGAATGCAAATATATATGACAGCCAGCTCTATTCATCAACAAGACAACTTTTTCCACAGTTGCATGTGGCGGAACAATATTGTACATATAAGAAACTATTGAATTGTATATTTCAAATGACTAAATTGTATGATATGTGAATTGCATGTCCATTAATCTGCTATTAAAAATGTGACTGTAGTGCTTTGAAGTTTTACTTACCCACTGTGCTCCTGGTTTTACTGTGTGTATTGTTCTAAAAGTTGTACTTTTTCCCAAATATTTGATGTACTAAAGACAAAACAAAGCACACACATTTTGTAATTATTAACATTTTGTCAAATGTCAGAAGACAAAATAATATTTGTGCTTTTATTATGTGCATATGTGTATGTGGTTATTATAAATAATGCCAGTGTTTTTATTGTTTTTTCTTTTCTTTTTTTTTTAACATGCCATGGTCGGACCCATACTTATTCCTTTATTCATGCCCCATACATCTTCCTAAATCACAGCACAAGCTTTATTTTATTTTTGTTTTTGTTTAAGTTGTGTATTTTCTTAGCTTATTTTCCTTAGTCCTTCAGGGTTAAAGCAATAAGTGCTATATAAATATGTATTAAATTGAAAGGTCTCACTGTTTTTATTCAAAAATCACTGGGATTTAGTTAGTGCACTAGAGAAGATATTTTCTGACATAGAAAGGTGATGAATAATAATCATGTTGGATTTCCATTTAATTCCCACAGATATGGCTCAGTCAATAGTTTATTAAAATAAATCTCGTATAAGTGATTTTTTATTAGTAGACTGTATTTTTTGAGAGCAGTGTTAACTTTACAGAAAAACTGGAGTATAGGGAGTTCCCAAGTACCTCCTTCCCTTCACTGAATTTCCAGTTTTATAAACATCTTATATTAGTGTAAAACATTTACTGTAATTAATGAACTAATATTTATGTCTTATTTTTCCTAAAGTCCATTGTTTGCATTTGTGCTCACTCTTTGCATTGTATGGTCCTATGTGTTTTGACAAATGCATATTGTCTTATCTCCACTATTGCGGCATAATTCAGAGTAGTTCCACCACTTAAAAAATGCCCTATGCTCCACTTATTTATCCTTTGTCTCCTCCCCAGGAACCCCTAGAAACCAATATATTTTTTAAAATATTTCTATGGTTTTACTTTATCCAGAATGTCATATAGTTGAAATTTTACAGTCATGTATTTTTTGAGACTAGTATCTTTTATTTTTCAATAAGCATTTAAGAATTTTTCATTTTTTGTGGCTGAATAGCTGTCTTATTTTTATTGCTGAATAAGGTTGCATTATATACATGTACTATATAGTAGTTCCCCCTTATCTACAATTTAACTTTCCATGGCTCTAGTTAACTGAGGTCAATCATTATCTGAAACTATTAAATTGCATGCCGTTCTAAGTAGCGTAACAAAAAATTGCATTGTCCTTTATTCCAGGGTAGCCACGCTGTATACACTACTTGTGTTATTCATTTAGTAGCCATCTTGGTTATCACATTGACAGATCACAAGACAAAAAGGACGAATACATAACAATAAGATATTTTGAGAAACATAGAAGGAGAGGGTGATAAAGGTAGAGCACATCTACATAATTTTATTATATAATATGTCTATAATTGTTCTATTTTAGTATCAGTGATTGTTCATCTCTTACTATGCATAATTTATAAATAAAATTTTATGATATGCATGCATGTATAAAAATAGTATATATATATATTGTTTACTACTATTTAATAAGTACTATTTAGTGCTTCTTCATGGAGAATATATCCTAGAACAAATTCCCTATGAATAAGGGGAGATGACTCTATTTTGTTTATTTATTCACCAACTTTCTTCCAATTTTCTGAAATTGCAAATAAAATGGATAAAAAATTTCATGTGCAGGTTTTTGTGTGGTCATATATTTTAAACTAATCTGAGGAAATATCTAGGAGATTTATTTATTGATCATTTAAGACAAGTAAGACAATACCCACTTTAGTAAAAAATGCCTAAAATGTCTTTCAGTATGTCTATGTCACTTTACATTCCTACCTGAAATGAATGACAGTTTCTGTTGTTTTGCATATCACTAAAATTTGGTGTTGTGAGTGTTTGAGTTTTAGCCAATCAAATAGTGTATAGTGGTATATCATTGCTGTTTTAATTGGCAATTGCCTAATAAAATATTATATGAAGCATCTTTTTATATATGTATTTGCCTTTTATAGTTCTTCTAAGTTAATACATCAGTTTATATCTTTTACTCATCTTGTGATTAACAAGTTTGGTGTTTTTTATTGTTGAGCTTTAAGAGTTCTTTGTATATTTTGATCCACATCCTTTATATGTTTTGCAAATATTTACTCCTAGTTTATGACCTGTCCTTTCGTTTTCTTAATAGTGCTTTTCAGAAAGGTTTTTTTTTTTAATTTCAACATAATGCAACTAAAATTTTCTTTGATATAATGTATCTAAAATATAATCACCAACCCAAGGTTTTCAATGTGTTCTTTCATACTATGTTCTAGATTTTTTATTCATTTTTCATTTTTTGTTAATAATACATTTTGGATTAATTTGTGTGAAAGGTATAAAGCCAGTGTCTAGATTTATTTTTTATATATTCACATGTTTATGTCCAATTATTCTATCACCAGTTGTTGAAAAGATTATCCGTTCTCCATTGTATTACCTTTACTATTTTTGACAAAGATCAGTGGACTTTATTTTTATGTCTATTTCTAGGCTCTATGTTCTCTTCTACAAATCTATGTATCAATTTTTTGACAATACAACACTGTGTATATGATACCATATTATATATATTTTTATCAAGTTTGTAATTGGAAAGTTAAATAAATTATATTTTTCTTTCATAATATTAAAATATTTTCAGATTTCTTTTGAAATTGTACCTCTGACCCATGTGTTATTTAGAATTCTGTTGTCTAATCTATAGATAATTTAAAAAACATTTCCAGCTATCAGTCTGATATTGACTTATGTTTAATTCAATTCTGGTTCAAAAATATGCTTGTATACTGTCCTTAAAAAAAGTTATTAAGGTATGTTTCACAGTCCAGAATATAGTATATCATGGTGAATGCTTCATGCATGCTTAAGAAGAATGTGTATTCTGCTCTTATTGGATAAAAAGTTATGAGAGTGCCACTTATATTTATTTCAGCTCTGTTCAGATCAACTATATCCTTACTGATTTTCTGCCAGCTGAATTCAAAATGTTGAATGTCTCTGGTTATTTTTAGACCATCAGATTTTATTTTAAAGTATAATTTTTATTTTTTATTTCAATAACTTTCGGGGTACACATAGTTTTTGCTTACACATATGCATTCTATATGCATTTTAAAATGGTGAAGAAGGCTGGAATTTGAGTGTATCCATTGCTCCCACTAGTGTACATTGTACTTGATAGGTTATTTTTCATCTCTTCCCAATTTCTATTCTCCCCTTTCTGAGCTTCCAATGTACCATTCTTTTAAAATATTTATTTATTTATTATATAATTGTGGGATGCACTGAGGACTTACTACATAAGTAGGCTGCATTCAGGTGATGTTTGGGCTTCTAACAGGTCTTTACTCTCACTGATAGTGAATCAGGTATCCATTGTGTTGTCGCATGACATCTATTTTCCTCCCT
>CAUYQG010085394.1:0-15901 GCA_963574415.1 Tarsius wallacei | reverse complement strand
GAGTAGCTGGAATTACAGGCATGCGCTACCATGCCTGGCTGATTTTTTGATTTATTGTAGAGATGAGGTCTCGCCAAGTTGCCCAGGTGGGTCTCGAACCTGCAGGCTCAGGCAATCCACTCACCTCAGCCTCCCAAAGCGCGGGATTACAGGCTGAGCCACCAAGCCCGGCTGAATTTTTGATTTCTTGTAGAGACAAAGTCTTGCCATGTTGCCCAGGCTGGTCTCAAACCCATGGGCTCAGGCAATCCACTTGCCTCAGCCTCCCAAAGTGCTGGGATTACAGGTTGAGCTACCAAGCTTGGCCAAAAATGTGATATTTTAAAAAGCTTATTATGCTTAGGGCTACACCTACATATAATGCATTTCATTTAATCTTTATAGTGTTTATGAGATGGGTAATAATTTTTGCCCTTATCTTTTGAAAATTCTCAGAAGTATAGCTGGACTTATCTATGTAATGTTCTAACTCTGCTCCTAGTTTCCAAGAGCTTTTTCACACCTTCACTGATTCATTGTTACAAACATTTATTAATGTTTAGTATATATATGACATGTTAAGGGATGAAGAGATGAATAATGTTCTCTACCTTGTAAAAATCCAGTCATGTGCGTGATGCTCATGTGTGTACAATGGATGCATACATCAGGAGAGGAGGCAGGTTGTAGTATGGTTGCAACTAACACTACCAGCTGAAATGAACTGTGTGTGTGTGTGTGTGTGTGAGTAAAGACTTTAATTTTGTTGTTATGGCTCCCCTCGCCCCCAGAATAGTTTCTCAGATGTGGAACTGCTTGATCAAAGGGGAGAAACAATTCAAGGCTCTTAAAACACACTGCCAAATTGCTTTCCATAAAGTATAGTGCATTTGTAGGATCTTTTGCCTGTGTGGGAACACCGATGTCTATAAAGGTCTGAATTAAGGAAGCTTTTCCCACAGGCTGGGCACTTGTGAGGTTCCTCTGATGAATGAACTCTAGTGCTCTGAGCAACATTTTCTACCCTGGAAACATTGGTGAGATCTTTCCTGAATTTTTCTTACAGAGTTTCAGCTCAAGGTGCTCCTCCAGGTTGGAGTTCTCAAGTTTCTCTCAGAGGCGTTTTGATTATGTACAAGATTTTCTTAATCTGGAGGTTTTCCCTAGTGATAGCTTTTTTTTTTTTTTTTTTTGATTTGGGGTCTCACTCTGTTGCCTGACTGGAGGGCAGTGGCACAATCACAGCTCACTGCAGCCTCAAATTCCTGGGCTCAAGCGATCCTCCCTACTCAGCCTCCTGAATAACTAGGACTACAGGTGCATGCTAATTTTTTAAAAACATTTTTTTGTAGAGACGAGGTCTTGTTATGTTGCCCAGGCTAGTCTTGAACGCCTGGGCTCAAGCGATCCTCCTGCCTCAACTTCCCAAAGTGCTGGGATTACAGGTATGAGCTATTGTGCACAGCTCCTAGTAATTTCTTAATATTTCTAGGCTGTTTTGTAAAATGGAACTATGGAGAGCATTTCTTTCTAAAGTAGCAACAAATGAATGCAGAGTCTGAAGTTTCTTTCACTTTGAAGAATCTTTTTCTTCTCTCCTAATCTCAAAACTTGACAGAAGAAATAAAAATAACAGATTTCACCCTGTCCAAGGAGAAAGAAATCAAGGGTGGGGGGTTGGAAGAGTTGTATTAAACTGCTGGGGGCCGGGCTCGGTGGCTCAGCCCATAATCCCATGCTTTGGGAGGCCGAGGTGAGTGAATCGCCTGAGCCCACGGGTTTGAGACCTGCCTGGGCAACTTGGCAAGACCTCATCTCTACAATAAATAAAAAAAAAATTAGCCGGGCGTGGTAGCGTGCCTGTAGTTCCAGCTACTTGGAAGGCTGAGGCAGAAGGATCCTGAAGCCCAGCAGGTCGAGGCTGTGGTGGCCGTGAGTGTGCCACTGCACTCCAGTCTGGGCGACAGAATGAGACTCCAACTCAAAAAAAAAAGAAAAATCACTAGGAAGATGATAGAAACTACTAAATAGAATCCCAAAGCTTTTTACTCCAATTAAGGCTGCATTTCTCTTTTCTTTTGTACCTCGTTCTGTCCAATGAATACTCACCTATCTTGGAGTCAAGTCATTGTTTCATTTCTTTGGACTCCTACGGTTCCTTCACCATGGCTCTTCTCTATGCTCTAATGGGGAAGGAAGGCCAGGTGTGGTACGGGTGTCAGAAGAAAAATAGAAACCATGATAGTTTGTGTCATTACTGGTTCTTCCTCAGTTCAGGCTAATTTCTGGGACAGACAGCCTCTCTCTATCTACTGTATTTCCTTCTCCATTAGGATTATTTCACCTGAAGCCTCTAACAGGCAGGTTTTAGATATGAAAACAAAACCAAACTGAGGGGAAGATCCTTTTGTGCTCAATTCAAAGCTATTCTCTGAAAGAGGAGTATGTTATTTCTGTTAATGTTAAAATCAATGCACTGAATTAGTTTACATCATCTTTTGAATATTTTGATAACAGCATTATCTAAGTTAGAACCAAAATACGAAAGTCTGGGCATGGTGGCTTACACTTGTAATTCCAGCACTTTGGGGGACTAAGACAGGAGGACTGCTTGAGCCCAGTAGTTCAAAACCAGCCTAGGCAACCTAGTGAGGACTCATTTCTATTAAAAAAAAAAAAATTAGCCAGCGTGGTGATGTGCACCTGTCGTCCCAAATACTTGGGAGGCTAAGATGGAAGGATTGCATGAGCCTAGGAGTTTGAGGCTGCAGTGATCCTGGGTAACAGAATGAGACCCCAACTCAAAAAAAAAAAAAGAAAAAGAAATCTTCCTAAAATTCTGACCGTATGAAAACTGAGAACCATTTTCTTTTTAGATTGGAAAATGTAGTTTATTTAGAAAGTAAATTAGAGAGAGAGAGAGAGAGAGAAAAGGTTCACCTCCCCAAGGTAGGGGAGGGGGCCCAAACTTAGGAAACGTGGCAGCAGCCATAGCTCAAAGAGCACATTGGCCACATCATAGCTCAGCAAGGCAATGGCAACCATAGCTCAAGAAGCTACATGGACACATCAGAGTTTAATAAAGAAAGGACGATGAATGCAGGGGTAGAGGGGTAGGGGAGGGGGGCAAAAGCTCAGGAAAACATGGCCTGGCCGTAGCTCAAAGAACATGTGGCCAGGCCATACAGAGCTTAGCAAGTCAATGGCAAGAGCTATTTTCTTACTGAGTTCAAGAGAAGAGATAGAAAGGTAAATGTGGTAGTTAAGAAACTATGGGGCCAGGTTCAGTGGCTCAACCTGTAATCCCATGCTTTGGGAGGCCGAGGTGAGTGGATTGCGGGTTCGAGACCCGCCCGGGCAACTTGGTAAGACCTCATCTCTACAATAAATCAAAAATTAGCCGGGCGTGGTAGCACGCGCCTGTAGTTCCAGCTACTTGGAAGGCTAAGGCGGAAGGATTGCTGGAGCCCGGCAGGTTGAGGCTGCAGTAGCCAGAAGCGTGCCACTGTACTCCATTCTGAGCGACAGAGTGAGACTTCAACTCAAAAAAAAACAAAAAACAAAAAAACCAAACTATATCCTGGATTAATTTCAGTTAAGAGCTTTTCAGATAAAAATTGATATCTGAACTGGTTTCATTGGTAACCAGTAAAAACAGCCTGTAAATGTTTGTTTATCTGAAATCTAGAAGTGGATTGTCTTGATATTAACCAAAACAACTATTTGAGAGTGTTTCTGTCAATCCAAAGACAGCTAGCAAAATGTTCTCCAGTTTGCTCTCCTGTTGTGGCCTACCCTTCCTTCTCTCACCAACAGAGTTATGGTTTGTACTCTCTTTCCATGTTCCTTCTTCTCCCTCCTCATCTGACAAAGTTTACTAGCCTGCAAGAAAACATGGGTTGGTCAAGAGTGATTTAATATCCAAACAGAGGAATATGTTTAAATATCAACATTATCAGAGAAAATTAACAAGATAGTCTGGTTAATGCTAATCCACAAGAAAATTTAAGTTTTATCAAAATATAGAAAGTGGTGCAAAGTGCCTTCTTTTATATTTCCATGGGGAAAGGACAATATATTTCAGATTAATAAAAATAAGATGCATTTCAAATGAAATTAAATTTCCTATTTTGTTTATGATTGGATTTCAAAGCTAAGAGTGGGATCAAAGAGTAATGTGGTACAGGTAAAAGAAAATCCTGAGTAATAGATCAAATGAAAACTGTAGTTAAGTAAAAGAGGAAAGAAACCAACACTGGGAAGAGTGACAAGTAGCTAAGGCTTAGAGTGGTGAAAGTACGGAGGCTAAGGATACCCTAAGATGAAAGGCAGGAAAAGCACCAATACAGAATGACTACAGCTGCTCATTTGTCTGTCACTACCGACAGAGTAAGCTTGAAAGTTTTCGCACTGTAAAGTTCATCAAATGCCACTTTGAAAACCAGGCCCAGACAACTGTTCCCTTGAGTGCAAGGGAACATGTAAGAGCTAGTTAAGGACCAGAAGCAGCCCCGAGACAGAGTCGAATACACACTGAAACCTAAACTAGGATTAGTAGGGGTTCTTTATCTATGATTCAGTTTTGTTTATCTCTGTAACAGTCAGGAAGTCACCTACAACTGAGGACAAGAAAATACAGTAAGTCCTCACTTAATGTCACTGATAGGTCTTAGAAACTGTGACTTTAATAGAAATGGCATATAATGAAACCAATTTTTTTTCCTCATTAACCTTACAATGAAATGTCCTTAAAGTTGAAATTTCTAAGAACCTATCGAGAATGTTAAGAGAGAACCTACTGTATAAGAAAGTAGAATCAGGACTGGACACAATTGCTCACACCTGTAATCCCAGTACTTTGGGAGGCTGAGGTGTGAGGAATGCTTGAGCCCAGGAGTTCAAGACCAGCCTGGGCAACATAGCAAGACCTCGTCTCTACAAAAAAAAAAAAAAAATTAGCCATGTGTGGTGGCATGTGCCTGCGGTGCCAGCTTCTTGGGAGGCTGAGGCGGAAGGATCACCTGAGCTCAGGAGTTTGATGCCACAGTTACGCTCACTCCAGCCTGGATAACAGAGTGAGACCCTGACTTGGAAAAAAAAAAGAAAGAAAAGGAAAAAAAGAATCAGTAGAGGGTGGGTCCTCTGAGACTCAGCATTTGTTCTGGGGAAAAAAAAAAAGTAGACTCAGTAGTGGTTACAAAAGGACATACTTCTCTTAACTCACTTTTCACCAAAGCCCTAAAGTAGCAGTTCTTAGTCTTTTTGGTGGTTTTGAGAACTTGATGAAAGCTATGGCCAATTTCTAGAAAATACACATACAAAAAATAAAACAAAACACACAAGCAATTTTGCATATACTGTCAAAAAGTTTACAAAATCTCCATACCCATCCATGGACCCTAGAACGTGCTGGCCAATACGATAGCCATATGGCATGCTTAGCAACACAAACTCCATTTAAAGTGTTCTTGGACAGTACAGAAAGTTTCATTAGATAGTACTGCTCTAGACATGGATACCAGAACCCTGGTCCCAAATGAACCCCTTTAGATCTCCTGGCCTGTAATGCCACTCTTAGTCAAATACCAGCTATTCTGTCTTCCACATATAGGTAGGCCACAAAGAAATAATAACAGTAATTTTGAATAACCCTGAAAGTTCATCTACCTTTAAGTACATATTGATAGCCTAAAAGCAAAGGGACCTTAGCTAGCCAATGATTCCTCATTCTTATCTCAAGGTATGTGTTCTGCAAACATTCCCATGCACCACATTCTGCAATAATAATTCGAGCGGCTTTTTTATGAGATAGGGTACATATTTGGCAATTTGCTATGCGTTAATAACAGCTATTTATTGGGTCCATATTATGTGACAGGTACTGTTCTAAGCATCCTATGTATCTTAGTTCATTTAATCCCAACCCAGTGTTATGAAGCAGGTATATCATTCCCTCAAAACAGATGAGTGAACTGAGACTTGGGGCTTAGTCAGATTAAATAATTTGCCTGAGATCACATAGTAAATGCCAGAGAAAAGTGGTTCTGAGGCTAGAATCTATAGTCTCTTAAAATTGTTTATGAGGTAGAATCTATGTCTGTTGAAATAGGAATGCCTAAACACACCAGACTTAGAGGACTCTGAGGGCACAAGGTTAAATTAGGTTTTCCAAAATGGACCTCGTGTGCCATGTGGCCTCTGGTCTGCATTTGCCATGATTGCTAGCGGACTTGTCCTCTTTCCTGGAATGGAACAGGAAGAAACCCCAAATACTCAGTACTCTTTCTACCTAGTCATCCAAAATCGACCCTCTTCAATCCCATATTACCCTTTACCATCATCCTAGCCTCAACTGCAGTGACAGACCAGCTATGTGACCCTAGGCAAATGACTTCACAGACAATGGTGCCATTACCTGTAAGAAGGGGCTGATAATAGCATCTACTTCATACAATTTTGTGTTCTGAGGATTGAACTGCAAACAGTCAATAAGCGATCTGACCACTGGTGGAGACATTCAAAGACACGGGCCGACCTTGGCCTTGGATGAATGCTTCAGCCAGCCGGGTAGCCTTCCCTCACTGACACAAAGCCCATTAACTGTGCCGAGCAGAAAAGCGACCCTCCTGGTTTCCTTCCATTCGCCCCTCACGATGAGCTCACGACAGAGCTGGGAGGAGATGAAGAACAATCCTGCCCTCCAGGGCACTTGGAGAATCATGAACACAGCACGTCCCATGCAAACGTAGAATCCGGTCTAAGCGGGGCGCGGTGGCTCAGTCTGTAATCCCAGCATCTTGGGGGGGCCAAGGCAGGAGTTCGAGACCAGTTTCGGCAACACAGCAAGACCCCGTGTTTACAAAAATATATATATTATTTTTTAAAATTGGCCGGGCGCCGTAGCGCGCGCCTGTGGTCCCAGAAACTCAAGCGGCTGAGACAGGAGGAACTATGATCACGCCTCTCCACTCCAGCCTGGCACAGAGAGCTAGACCCTGTCTCTAAAAAATAAACACAAAATAAAATAAAATACGACCTAAAATCGGAAGCCGACGGCAAGAGCCGGGCCCAGAGTGCTCCTCTGGAACACCCGGTCGCCCGAAGCAAGACCTCAGGCCAGCAGGCAAGAGGCACCCCGGCCGAGACCTTCACGATCCCGCGGGCGAGCGTGGGCTCGCCCACGGCGCAGGCGCAGTCGCGGGGGTGCGCCACGGACTGCAACTCCCAGCAGGCCCCGCAGGGACGGCCACGCGGCGCCGCTGGCCGGGGCAGGGCAGCACGAGCCGGCGGTGGAGCGGCGCCGACTTCCCGAGCGTCCGAGGCCCCAGGGGCGGGCGAGACACTCCTGCCACCCGTGCCTTGGGGACGCTGGTTAACAATCCAGATTTTCGGGCCCTCCCCCGACACGCTGAGGCACTGGATATCGCAGTGCTCTGGGATTTGCATTTTAATAAGCTTCCCCGAGGAATTCAGACCCGGGTTGTGCGCTAGTCACAACCGCCCGGGGCTTATTTTCCTCTCCGGGTCCCAGCGGCCCCGCCCCGGGATCTCTCGGCTCGCCGGTGGGCCCCACCTGCCCTCTCCAATTGGACGCTCACTCGTCCCGCCCCGCCTCCGCCCCCGCCCCCGCCCCCGCCAGCCAATCCTCCCTTTCCGTTGGTCGGCCGTGAGCGAGACCTGACCCAATAGGCGCTATGGTGTGCAAAACGTGACCCGGAAGCTGGTTCCGCGCAGGCGCTGTTGTCTTGAGGACGCCTGACTCGCGCGCCGGACTTCCGGCGTGGGCGCCGAGGGCTGATTCCTGCGTGGGTCTGTGGCCGGGTGAGAAGCGCTGCTCTGGGGTCCTGCCTCGGGGAAATCCTGGCGGGTGTTGGCCAGGGGGTCGGCGCGTCGGTGCCCGGGACCGACTGAGGCCTTGTCGCCGGAGCCGGCTGCGTCCGGAAACTGGGCTCTTCGGCCGGGGCTTGGAGCCCCGGGCCCCGGGCTCCTGCCGGCGCCCTCCATCCTTGCACGGGGTTCAGGGCGCCTTCCTAGGCGGGCGCAGCTGGTTTCGGAGCCAAGGCGCTCCGGGGACCTGACGATGGCGTCGGGCTCAGGCTCCCAGGAACGGGAAGGGCTCCTGATAGTGAAACTGGAGGAGGATTGCGCCTGGAGCCAGGAGCTGCCCCTACCTAATCCAGCGCCGAGCCCCGAGGCCTCACACCTGCGCTTCAGACGATTCCGCTTCCAGGAGGCATCTGGTCCCCGGGAAGCTCTCAGCCGGCTCCAGGAGCTTTGTCATGGGTGGCTGCGGCCTGAGATGCGCACCAAAGAGCAGATCCTGGAGCTTCTGGTGCTGGAGCAGTTCCTGACCATCTTGCCCCAGGAGATCCAGAGTCGGGTACAGGAGCTGCATCCGGAGAGCGGCGAAGAAGCGGTGACTCTGGTGGAGGACATGCAAAGAGAGCTTGGGAGACTGAGACAACAGGTGAGAGCCGCAGAGGTGTTTATCTGCGGTTTGGCCCTGTGGACTGGGACATCGCGCCCCCAATTGAATTTACTTGACTGCCCTGAGTAGACCTTACGTGGGGAAGAGGACTTTCTGTGATTTAACTTGGAACACTCATCCTCCGAATTTCCTCCAAGTGAACAGAGTGAGCAGTGACGAGGGCTCTGTTTCCACAGGGAGGTAGTGCTTTTGCAACAATGTTAGCCCAACAATGGAGTTAAATCACTCGCGTTTCAATTCTCTCTCTGCTAGTACTAGTTCTGTTACTTTGGGCAAGTTCCTTGATCTCTTTACGTTGGTAAAATGAAGATGATAAAATACTTTCCTGGGCTGTTTTGAGGGCCAGAGGGAGAGCAGCATGTAAAGTTTGGATCACACTACTGGCTTATAATTAGTACTTAATACCCGTTAGCTGTTGTTATATTAGAGTCAACAGTCTAGTCTCTTCTGCAGAGCTGGGCCTCTGTTAACTGTGACTTTTGAAAAACAATTTAGCCCTGAGGTCACTGTCCTCCAGGACTACACAAGTTTAGCTTATCCAGTATTGAGGAATAGAAGCGTCTAGAAAAGGTGGGAAGAGTATAAAGGAGTGAGGTGTAACAAAAGAGCTGTGTGGGGAAGATGTGCACTGGAGCTGGATCCTCCCCCTTCCCCCATTTTCACTGATGTACATGGGATAAAAAAGCCTTTAGTGTAAACCATTCTTCTCTCTTGCTGAGCCCAAAGGGGTCGCCTGTGATTCGCTGTTGAAGGCTTGCCCTCAGAATCCGGTACTAATTTCCCTTCCTGTTGGGCCCTGTGATGATGAGTGATGTGGGTTGGTTCCCAGGTCACAAACCATGGGCGGGGATCAGAAGTGCTTTTGGAGGAGCCTTTGCCTCTGGAAACAGCACGAGAGTCACCGAGCTTCAAGCTGGAGCCAATGGAGACTGAGCGAAGCCCTGGCCCCAGGCTGCAGGAGCTACTAGGCCCCAGCCCCAAAAGGGACCCC
This sequence comes from Tarsius wallacei, assembly GCA_963574415.1. Lineage (NCBI taxonomy): Eukaryota > Metazoa > Chordata > Mammalia > Primates > Tarsiidae > Tarsius > Tarsius wallacei. The sequence goes on along the minus strand of CAUYQG010085394.1, from coordinate 6,443 downwards.
CAGGCTGTAAAGGAGAGGGGTGAGGAACAGTTACCTGGGCAGGTGGGAGGGAGGAGGGGCTTCGGGGTTGCCTCTGACACTAGCAGGATGGAGCACTGGTGCCAAGGAGAGGAATTTCTGAAATCTAGGTTCTCAGATGTGGTGAAAGACCTAGAAGTGGTGGTGTGGGTTCTTCTTGGGGGTGGGTAGGGAGGGGGGATCTCTTAGTTGAGTACTTTTGTGTGCAGAACAGAGGTGATTTCAAGCTACAAGAATGATGAGGGGTTTGGAATGCTATGGGTGGTGTTCCTTTACTCTCACCCTATCATTTTGGATATCACTTTATTATACCTCTGTTGCCTTTTATTCAGTGTTCAATCCTATAAACAAAGACTGGGTGTTGGGGAATGGATACTGTGTTGTAACAATTCTTGGGTTGCCAATAATTAGGAGTGCCATTCTCATCATAATTTCTGTCACCTTCAGCATTATCTGCTCCCTGGCTTTCTCTTTTTCCTCCTGAAGGGAACATGGAAGACAAGGAGATGACTGGGCCCCAGGTGACGTGGAAGTTTCCATTATCTCCCCCCAGTACCCTTCTTCCTCTCCTGAGTGTTTTGGTGGGGGGCCCTTCTGCCATTCGGAGTATCCTTTCTCCCATACCACAAATATCTCCTCCACATCTCACCTGTAAGCCTGACACCCCTCTTCCCCATGACAAGTGTGCCTGGCACCCCTGGATTTTGCCCCTTTAACCCATGACTTTGCTTGAATTGTTCTTGGTGTCTCAGGGGCTAAAGGAGATCTTGTGCTGTTTCAGTTGCCTGAGAGCTTAGAGGACGTGGCAGTGTACATCTCCCAGGAGGAATGGGGGCAACAGGAGCCTAGTAAGAGGGCCCTCTCCAGGGACACGGTGCAGGAGAGTTATGAGAATGTGGACTCACTGGGTAAGGACTTATTTTCCAGGGGTAATGACTGTGCCATTTCTGACCACGGTTCTATCCCTTTTACATTTCATCTCCTAGATTTAAACTCTTGAGTTTTGCCAAGAAACCTACATAGGAGACCTCCCTTTGTCTAAAGTCTCCTGCAGGAGAGTCAAACATCTGCTGAGTTGCAACACTTACAGGCAACTCTGGCCTGGAGCCCCAGCTGCCAGGGCCTAAGCAGGAAGTCTGAAACGTAATGGACTTCCAAGGGCAGAACAAATCAAATCCATTGATCACATGCTGGCATCACACACACTAGGTGTCCCGGGATGTTGCAGGGGGAAGCTGGCTCTAAGTTCTTGATTCCTTGCAATTTTGAAATGCTTATTCTTCTGAGCTTGCTTGTTTTCTGTGCTCCATTAGTATTTCTATGCCCTTCCCCAAATTCAAAAATTCAGGAACACTGGTATCAACATTCCAGCTTATCAGCTCTCATAGCCAGGATGTGGGGGGAGGGTCTTGTGGATATTTGGATTAAGTTGCATCTATGTGTTGCAGAGATTTTAAATGATGCCTGTGAAATATGATAAACTGATCATTGGATTTAGGTGGAATTTATACAGGTATTGTACAGTTCCCCCAGCTTTTCTATATGTATGAAGAGTCTCATGATAAAAATTCTGGAGAAGTCTTAAAAAACAGCATAAAACAAGACTATACTTTATGATTACAGCTACCTTGCCATATGTAGAAAGACACATTGTATGTTTTTATATATCTTGTTTGCACTAATTCTGCAGAAGGGATTACTGCTGGTTTGTGTTTTCCTTCATTAGGACTGCCTCCAGGTTATTTTGATCACTTTTTTTTTTTTTTTAAAGAGACCGGGTCTCGCTATGTCACCCAGGCCTATCTTGAATTCCTGGGCTCAAACAGTCATCCTGCCTCAGCCTCCAGTACCTGGGACTGCAGGTGTGAGCCATCACACTGGCTTTTGTATCTCTTTTTACTGCTGTGATGCCCAAAGTTGGGCACTTTCAATGTGTGCTAAATAGGAAGAGAAGATCAGATTACAATTTGTCGGAATTAAACTTCTTTTTGAGTCCATGTTTACTGGAGGTGGAGTGAGGTTTTTGTTTTTCTTTTTAGCATAGCATAGACATTAACACTTTTAGATAACTTCATGGTTCTCTTAGAGCTTCAGGTTCTATTCTGGTTGTTGTCATGTTACATTTTTTTCTTTCTGGAGTTGCCCAGTCGAATTTAGTTCTATTTTATATTTGTACATAAGAATCAAGGTTCTTTTATGATATTAAACTGATTCATCAAGAAACTCACTGCCCTGACCATATTCATTTTATTGTTTTAATTATAAAAGCATACATTCTCATTGCAAAAAAGGAAAAAAAATCCCAAGTACCATGAATGTGTTAAAAGCAAAAGAGCCATAGTCTCTCTCCCCTAATTTCTTTATCTGGGTAATCACTGGGAATAGTTTAGTGTATATTCCAAGTCATTGTTGTCAGATTTATTGAGCGTTCTGTGTTTATCTACGGAGGTCAGGGAACAAGATTATCTTTGTTTTCCTTGCCTGGTAGAGGAAAGTAGCAATACAGAAATCTATTTCTTTCTTTGTGAACAGGAACTCACGTTCACAGTCAGAAGGTCCCAAGCACCCAGGTGGTACAAGGAGGAAAACCATGGGATCCCAGCAGCCAGAGTGGCAAAGAGGGCCTGAGCCCTAGAAGCCCAGCTCCAGGTAAGGAATGTAGATGAGTAGCCTGCCCAACAAGACTCCTACAGTAATGAGTGAGGCGTTTTGAGTGTTTGGGTGCAGGGCCAGCCCATTACAACTGCCAGGGAGGTACATTGCTTCCTGTGTGCCATCCCAGTGAGGAACCCAGGGTGCAAACTTCAAGGAGGCACTCACCCTTATGCTCACTTACATTACCCTAGTCAGTCCTGTTCTCTCCTACCCATTGCTGAAGGGCAGAAGCTAGAGGCTCAGTTGGAGAGGAGAATTCCAGGACTGGTCTGAGCTTGATTCCTTGAGCTATGGCCCCACTCTGTATTTGGATGCCTCTCTGGAGTGCTTTACCTTTAGGGAGAAGATGGGAAACTGAGGTAGAACCAGCCTTTCTGGACTTCTGACCTAACAGGCAGTAGTAGATGTGTAGGATTTTCTTTTCTCCGGTGTAGAAATAATGTAGAGTTGTTTTGTTTTCCTGTCTCTCTTTCTCTACCAGGGGAAGAGAAATTTGAGAACTTGGAAGAAAATGCTCAGTCTGTTCCCCCCGAACATACCCACCCTCAGACGCTACTCCCTGGCCAGGCCAGAGGGGAGGTGCCCTGGAGTCCTGAGCAGGGAAGACCTCATGACAGGGTGGAAGGGGATTGGGAGCCTTCCCCAGAAGATCGAGTGGAGCAGTCCTTAGCAGGAACTATAAGTTGTGGAGAACTGGGGCGATCGAAGGAACTGCAGCCAAGGAAACTCCACTTATGTCCCTTGTGTGGCAAAAATTTCTCTAACAACTCAAACCTAATTAGGCATCAGAGAATACATACAGCAGAAAGACTGTGCATGGGAGTGGAGTGCGGTGAAGTTTTTGGAGGGAGCCCACACTTTCTGTCACTACACAGAGCACACCTGGGAGAGGAGGCCCATAAGTGCCTTGAATGTGGAAAATGCTTTAGTCAAAATACCCACCTGACTCGACACCAACGTACCCACACGGGCGAGAAGCCCTATCAGTGTAACATATGTGGAAAAAGCTTCTCTTGCAACTCCAACCTCCACAGGCACCAGAGAACACATACAGGGGAGAAGCCCTACAAGTGCCCCGAGTGTGGGGAGATCTTTGCTCACAGCTCCAACCTCCTTCGGCACCAGAGAATTCATACCGGAGAGAGACCCTATAAGTGTACCGAGTGTGGGAAAAGTTTCTCTCGGAGTTCACACCTTGTAATTCATGAAAGAACTCATGAGAAAGAGAGACTTTACCCCTTTTCTGAGTGTGGGGCAACCATGAGTGACAGCATCCCTTTTCTTACAAACCGTGGAGCTCACAAGGCAGAGAAGAAACTCTTTGAATGTTTGACTTGTGGGAAAAGCTTCCGGCAGGGCATGCACCTCACCAGACATCAGAGAACGCACACAGGAGAGAAACCATATAAATGTACCCTTTGTGGGGAAAATTTCTCTCATAGATCCAACTTAATCAGGCACCAGAGAATCCACACAGGAGAAAAGCCCTATACATGTCATGAATGTGGAGACAGTTTCTCTCACAGCTCTAATCGAATTCGTCACCTGAGAACCCACACAGGAGAGAGACCCTATAAATGTTCTGAATGTGGAGAAAGCTTCTCTCGGAGTTCACGTCTTATGAGTCATCAGAGGACTCACACAGGTTAGAATATTCACAGGGTCTTGCCAAGAGCTAATATTCCTTGCCAGTCAACCAAATGACCTCTGCATTTTTCAGGTAACAGTATAGAGAGGAAATGGGGACTCATTGTGAGGGAGTTGCAGAGGCAGCAAAGGATCAGCATAAAACTAAAAAGGAGTTTTGTCTGTGCTAGTAAGGATGGCAAGTATTTGAGGTGACCTACTGAGGACATAATTCTCTATTAAGTCCATCCTGTCCCAAGGTGCACCTGCCCTCTTGGTATATTCAGCCAAGTTGTGATTTGGGCACCTTATTATGTCCGATATTTATCCCAACACACTTTGGGAATCCATGTGATCTTTCTGTTACTACTTCCTCACTTGGGACATTCAGAAGGAGCACTGTGGCTCCTGAGGCCCTTGTGACCGAAGAAGAGGGGCCTGGTCTCCTGGAAAACCAGCTAAAGTCAATAAAACACTGCTTGTGAATTTCATCTCTTCTGAAAGCCCCAGCTGGGAAGCCATGGACAATCCAGGTCAAGTCACTAATGCCCTTCAGTGGCCTGACAGGAGTGCTTATTGACAGATAATACACATAAATGTAACCTCAGACAGAAGGGACCAGAGACCTAAAGGTGGATTTACAGGTCAGCCCCCAAATTGGCAGAAGAAATGGGTGTTTGGTTACCCTTTGCAGAGACAGACTTTCTCCCACCAGTGTGAAAAAAAGGTAAATAAAGCTCTGGAGTCTTGTTCTTGACTCCAGAGGAATAAGAGGGTTCCATGAAAGATGGAGTCCCTAGAAAACTTTAAAAATGTGAATCCTAGGGAAATTAGGGATTGTGTCCTTCCCTGTTGAAAATATGTTTGGATGGTAATAAATATCTTCAGGAGAGATGAATGTGTGTGACCCTTCACTGAAGGCCTTTGTCTTGACCCACGTGTTGATCTGATTGTCCTCTGCCTTGGTCAGAGGACCTGCTGTCTCTTTGTGGATTTGGTGGGGTTGGTCAGGAAAGTTTTGATAAAGGTGGCAGCAGACAGGCTGAGGCAGAGTGTGTGCTTAGATGGCTCCAGGGACTGGGACTGTCATGTGGTAACTAAGAGTCAAGTCAAATGGCTGCTTTGGGGTGATATTGCCATAGGGTCTCCAAAAAATATTCTTTCTTCCTGTGGTCTACATCAGTAGTAAGAGAATGTTTCAATTATTTGTTTTGAATGTTTACATTCTTTTTTATTTTTTTTTTGAGTTGGATTCTCACTTCATCGCCTAGGCTGGAGTGCAGTGGCGTGCTTATGGCCACCCCAGCGTTGACCTGCTAGGCTCCGGGGATCCTTCTGCCTCCACCTTCCAAGTATCTGGGCGCGTGCTACCACACCCAGCTAAATTTTTTTTTTTAATTGTAGAGACAAGATCTCACCAAGTTGGGAGGGCTAGTCTCGAACCCGCAGGCTCAGGCAGTCCACTCACCTCCTCCCAAAGTGCTGAGATTACAGGCTGAGCCACTGAGCCCAGCCAAATTTTTACGTTCTTAAGTATACGAGGAAGCTATGGCTCTCAGAAGACAGGATATTTTGGTCTTGGAATTGGTTCCCAGGGAGGAAGCTAAGATGGTCCTGTATAATTGATCATTTATGGTAGGAAGATATAGGGGAAGGCAAAATTATTAAGGGAAAGCATTATATTTAGGATAGGAAACAAGAACAGGAATTCTTGGAGTATCTATGGGAACAAGGTAGAAGTATTTCAGGAATAGAAACCTAATACCAGGAAAACCTATTACCAGGATAAGGCCCTGGAGAGAAGTATCTTAACTGTTCTTTGGGAGAAAAAGATGATGAAACAATTCATTTGCAACAGGCTATCACATATAGCAATTTTTATTTATTTATTTATTTTTATTTTTTTAATTTTTTTGTTTTTATTTTATTTTATTTTTTTTGAGTTGGAGTCTCACTCTGTCGCCCAGACTGGAGTGCAGTGGCCGCTCCTGGCCACCGCAGCCTCGACCTGCCGGGCTCTGGCGATCCTTCCGCCTCAGCCTTCCAAGTAGCTGGAACTACAGGCGCGCGCTACCACGCCCGGCTAATTTTTTTTTTTTTTGATTTATTGTAGAGATGAGGTCTCGCTTGCCCAGGCGGGTCTC
>CAUYQG010085391.1:0-53438 GCA_963574415.1 Tarsius wallacei | reverse complement strand
TCTCTTGTGTTTGAATTTTTTCATCACTGATGAGATGAGGGAAGTTTTCTTGAATGATTTCATGAAATGTTTGTTCCAGTGTGGCCTCTGTTTCTCTCTCTGCCTCAGGAAGGCCAATTACTCTTAGGTTTGGTCTCTTGAAGTGACCATTCATCTCTTGAAGGTTTTGTTCTGTTCTTTGTATTTAATTTGCTTTTCTTTTTCTACTTCATGAGGTGAAGTCTTAGATTATTGTTCTTAGATCTTTCTCCTTTTCTAATATATACACTTAATGCTCTAATTTTTCTTCTAAGCACTAACATGGTTGTGTGTCACAAATTTTGATGGTTTTTTTGTTTTCGTTTAGTTCAGAATATTTTTAAATTTCTCCTATAAGTTTGTCTTTCATCCATGTGTTATTTAGAAGAGGGTTGCTTATTCTCCACATATTTTTAGCTATCTTTCTGTTATGATTTCTAGTTTAATTTCATTGTAGTCTCAGAACAAATAATGCATGATTTCTCTTCTTCTGAATTTTTAAAATTTGTTTTAGGCCCAGAATATGTTCTATATTGGTGAATACCATGTGAACTTGAGAAAAATGTGTATTCTGCTGGGGTAGGATTATACGGTCTGTAGATGTCCATTATATCCTGTTGATTGATGGTGTTGTTGAGTTCAACTGTGTCCTAACTGATTTTCTGCCTGCTGAATCTGTCTTTTTCTGATAGAGGGTTGTTAATAATCTCCAACTATCATAGTGGAGCCATCTATTTTCCCTGTGGTTCAATCAAGTTTTACCTCACATATTTTGAAAGTCTGTGGTTATGTTTATATACATCAAGGATTGTTACGTCTTCTTGAGGTATTGACATTTTTATCATTATATGGTATCTCTTTTTATCCCTGATAAATTTCCTTGCTTTGAAGTTGTCTGTGTCTGCAATTAAAATAGCTACTCCCACTTTCATTTGATTAGTGCTGGCACCTTTCTCCATTCCTTTATTTTTAACCAATTTGTGACTTTATATTTAAAGTGGGTCTTTTGGAAACAGCATATAGTTGGGTCTTGCATTTTATTCACTCTGATCATTTGTGTCTTTTAATTGGTATAGTTAGACAATTAATGTTTAGGATAATTATAATATATTTGGGTTAATTTATACCATATGTGTTATCACTTTTATTTGCTGCCCTTGTTGTTGTCCTATGTATGTCTTCCTTACTTCATCTGCTTTTTATGTTTTTAATTGAGCATTTTATATCATTTGATTTTCTCTCCTTTCTTAGCATATTAATTCTTCTTCTTATTTTTTCTTTTTTAATGATTTTCTAGATATTGAAATATACATTTACAACAAGTCAACTTTCATATAGCATTCTTCATGATAGTATAAGCATATTATAATAAAAAATTACTAATTTCTGTGTCACTTCTTTTGTATTAATACAGTAATTCATTAACTTATAAGCTTGTATATGTATAACATACATGATTGAATTTACTGATGTTATTATTACTTTGAAAAATGTTACCTTAAATCAATTAAAATAAGAAAAAAATTTAATTTTGCCTTAATTTATTCATTCTCCAATGCTCTTTCTTTATGTAGATCCCATTCTCTGAAGAGTCTTTATCTTTTATTTCAAGACAGGGTTTGCTGGCAACAAATTCCCTCATATTTTTGGGCTTTTGTTTAAGAAAGAGTTTATAGTTTATTTCTCCCTTACCTTTGATGATAATTGCATACGGTCCAGTCCAGAATTCAGAATTCTAGTTCCCTCTTTCTCTCTCTCACACACACACATACACAAACACACACAATACTTTAAACATCTTACTCTACTTCTTGTTTGCAAGGCTTCTGGAGACATCAGATATCGTTCCTATCTTTGCTCCTCTATAGGTAAGGCACTCTGGTTTCATTCAATATTTTTTCTTTATTTCTGTAGTTTGAAATATGATGTGTATAGTTGTAGGTTAATTATTATTATTATTGTTATTATTATTATTATTTTATATTTATCCTGCTCTTCGTTCTCTGAGTGTTTTGAATTTGTGGTTTGGTGTCTGATATTAATTTGCAGAGATTCTCAGGCATTATTGTTTCATATATTTTTTCTGTTCACTTCTCTTTCTTTCCTTCATTTTTATTATGTGCCTGTTATACCTTTTATAATTGCCCCACAGTTCTTGTAAATTCCGTTTTGTTTTTTTTTCAGTAACTTTTCTCTTCTTTTAGTTTTGAAATTTTATATTATCATATTCTTAAGCTTAGAGATCTTTTTCTTCATTTATGTTTCAGTGATTTTTATCTCTAACATTTCTTTTTCTTAGGATTTCCATTTTTCTAATTGCATTGCCCATATGTTTTCTGCTTTTTAAATTTAAGTCCTTAGTATATTAATTATAGCATTTTTGGGTGTTCTTCAAATTATATTTTTTGATCTGATAATTCAAACTTTCCTATCCTATCTGACTGTGTTTTTTGTTTTACTTTTTTGAGTTGGTGTCTCACTCCATTGCCCAGGCTGGAGTGCAGTGGCACGCTCATGACCACCATAGCCTCGACTTGCTGGGCTCCGGTGATTGTTCCGCCTTAGCCTTCCAAGTAGCCAGAACTACATGCCCGGCTAATTTTTTTTTTCTTTGATTTATTGTAGACTCTGGTTTTGATGCTTGTCCAGCCTCCTCAAACTGTTTTTTCCTCCTTTTAGTATGACTTGTAGTTTTTTGTTGAAAGGAAAACATGAAGTACTGAAACTGCTATAAATAAGCCATTACTAAAGTTGTAGTAGGTGTGGGAAGAGAGGAAGCATTCCGTAATAAATAGATCTCAGTTTTTTGGTGAGCCTGTGACCCTGGACTGTGAACCTGACTAGTGCTTCTCAGTTTTCTTCCTTCTCCCACTTAGATAGGACAGAATGACTAGAATGGTGCTGGAGTTGTATATTTTCCCTTCCTCAGGTAGTGTAGGTTGTAAAAAAAAATCTACCAGATTAGACTCTGAAAAATTATTTTCTCCTGAGATCAGACCTTGTAAAGAACAGAATGCTCTGGATTATTAAAACATGATTTTTTTTCTCTATCCCTGTTGGAAAAATGATGCAGTTTTTGTCTGATATTTATTGTAAGGACCTGGTAGAATTCTCGGAGGCAAAACTCACCAAAATGTGTGTGTGTGATAGGGGGTGGGGGAGTCATCTTAGCCCTGTTTTTCTCTCACATTTTTAACTTTCAGTGTTGTCCACACTTAGCCTCCCACATTTTGTCAACTAAAGTTTATGTTTTCCTATTCTGCACTGGCTCCTGAGGAAGCTATTGCTTGTGAGTTTTTGCTCTGATAAATTGTGGTTTTTGTATGCATCTATCTTTCTAATTTTGAAGGCAAGAGTTTGTTCTGAGACCTTCTCTAATGGATCTTAGAAGGGTTGATTTTTCAGTTTCTTTAGCTTTTACTTGTTATTAGAATGGAGTGGTGACTTCTGTAGTTCTTACATAAACAAAGAAAAACTGGAAGTTCCAAAATTATTTCATGTCTTTTTTTCTTCTCTCTCTTTTGTGTTAAAGGACTTCTCCTCCTCTTCCTCCTTCCCTTCCTCTTCCTCCTCCTCCTCCTTGATTATTTTGAATATCCACTTACATTTGTGATCAAAGGACAAAAAGATTGAGAGCTCTTAACAGATGGGTGGGGCAGTTTCAACTGCATTATTGCTCTATGGAGGTCCCTTTAGCAATTATCTCTTATTTTCACATCAGGCAGATCTGATCATAATTTCTAAACCTAAAAGCATTTCACTGCTAGCATACTGAGATTGAAGTGCTGAAAGAGATCCTGGTTTTCAACATAGTGCTTGCATACTGCTATTTAATTGCCCCTCCACTACTGTTGGCTTTGTGATAGACTTGTCTTCAACTATACCTCCCCCTCCCACCTCCAGGCCATAGACTCCCTCATTTTCCCTAGAAAATGAACTTTCAGTTTCATTCTAGAAGAAGTTTTTAACAGGCAATGAGTATTAAGGAGAAGTTCTAAGACTCCAAATGCCTCTTAAACTTCTTTCAATTAGTCTTCCTCATTGTATCCTCCTCTTTATCCCCAACTCTCCGAGTACCTGAGGGCAATTCCCCAGGCTTGAAGGATTCTGAAATTTAAGTCAGACCGAATCTCAGCTTTTATCATCTATGATTTATAATTAGAATTTCTCAGGTCTGACAAGTTAGGTCTATTAATTCACTAACCAGCATTCTATCTGCATTCTGCTTCCACATTTTTTTGTTCTCATCTCCCTTTTAGTTCTATCCTGTGAGTGTTATGACTTTAAAATATTTCCCTTAATTTTGTTCAGAAAAATTTTTCTATACAGTGAAATTAAACACCAGTACTCAATCCACATGCTTTTACTAATACTGAATCTGGATATGGGATTAAATTTATTCCACTCATTTACAAAAATCTATCACAAATTTAACTTGACTAGAGACATTTATTCTGGTAATAATTTTTAAACTTAACATTTTAAAAAAGATAAAGCAATATTAGTATTTTCAAATCAGTAAAATATCAACTTTTTTTAATGACGGTCTGCCTCTTGACAAAATAAAGAGGAAAAGTAGTTAAAAGAAACTGAGAAAACTGCTAGTTACAAGGAAACTCATAGGAAATATAAGAGTAGATTAACATTTTGCTTTGTGTTTCTCAATACTTCTCTCCATGCTCTAGAATAAGAGTTTAATCAATGAAAATCATATCTGCCAATTAATCTCAAACATAAGTGTGAGCTCTAGCATTCATGCTTTCTACTGTTTTGTGACTTATAAAACGACATAGTACAATTAATAGAAATATTCATATATTACCTGTAATATGTAAAAATCAATTGTTGATTGCTTTTTTTCTCAGAATAATTGTATCCTTTCTCAGTCAAATAATTTAAAACTTAAAACATCTGATTTATGGATTAAGTTAACTTTAGTAAACATTAAGCCTCAGTCAGATTGTTTTTCAAAGAAATGTCACAATTCCTGTTTTGGGTGATGCTATTATTAATGTCATATTAATAAACAGCATGCATAGTACTTTAAAATGTGCAAGGAATTTTAAAATGTGTTATCTAATAGATGAATATAATCTTTGATGAAGGAATGCAATATATAATATATAATCTCATATATATAAAATGTATAATATATAATTATTTCAAATTTATAACTAGGGAAATTAGAGTTTAAGAAAGTTAAAATTCTTGCTCTATGCTTCATATCAAAAAATAATATATTAGCTCCTCATGGCTTTTCATTCTCTTATTCTGCTTTACATATGTAGTAAAGTCTCCTCTAGGTATTTATTTAAACTTGCTTATATTTTGTTTATTCCGAAGCTTTTTGTACTTCATTATTTCAGAAAAATCATTTCAAATAAAAAAGTAATAACATATTCTAGTTGCAGAAATAACATATTCTATTAACAAAATAATAACATTTTCTAGTTGCAGAGGAAATTGAAACAGAGAAGTTAAGCAACTTTTTCAAAGTCACACAATAAGTATAGAACAATTCTAACTCAGGCTTAAGTGTCCTCACTATGAAATGTTGTAATAGGCTCTTTCTCAGTTAAATAAATCTCCTTCCCAGTTAAATGACTTTTTAAAAATGTAATAAGTAAAAAATGTGATTTCTTATTCCTTCCGGTTGAGCACAGATATAGGCAGGGATGACAGACGTGATAAATAAGTCAACCAAATTATACGGCATGATTACTAAACACAAAGCTAATATAGAACGAGTGTTTGTGTGGGTCTAAGTACGTGACTTCATGCTTAATGTATAATTGTAATCTCTTTGAATTTGATGTTAAAATGAAAAAAACTTAAAGAGTATTTTAAACACATGACAATGCAATGAAACTAAAGTAAAGCTGAAACATGTGTAGCATTAAAAAAATTGGGTTTTGGTACCTTAAATTTACATTTGTTTTCAAATGTAATTGAGACTATTGGTAACTTCCCTATTATTTTAAAATGACATATACATTTGACATACATGTTTGAAGAAGACAAAAAGAGTTACTTTAAATTGAAAGAATGAATAAAAATAGACACACTTGTGAATCATGAAATTGATCATGCTGTACAGTTTCTAATACAATCTCAAGTGAATACGCTTTTCCTTTCCAGATTATTGACTTTTAATTAAATAAAAAAAGAGTAGAATCCAGAATAAATTAAGCAACTGCAGGTGAACAATTAAAACTTAATTTCTTCATCTGACTTAAAAATACATGTATTTAAGAGTACTTAATTAAATTTGCACTGGTGTCACAAATTGGTAACCACATACACTGAGAGTTTAATGGAAATGGAATTATCTTCAGTAGCAGTAGTGAAACTGGAAGTAAACTTCCTTGCAGAAATTCCATGAAGAGCTAACATTAAAGCCTCTTATGACACCTTGGTGTTTGAAAGTCCAAAACCTACAAAATGTAAATATTATTTGGAATCATTCTGTATAAATTTGTTGAATGTATTTCAACACTTCCTCTGAGAATCAAAATAGTAAGATATTTGAGTATAGCATTTCCTTTTTTCCTGATAGAACCATTGTATTTGGTTTGAATATCTGACAGAACCTATATAGCTTTCCTCTGAATATAAGCCTCACTATGCCTCTGATAAGCAAAGCAAATTAAATAAGCAACAGAACCTTTCAGAGTAACAGCTTGTGCTGCATATCCACAAGCAATTTCTAAGGAACAATGAGCCTCTAAGAAACTAATTTGTGTGGATTCCTTTTCTCCCATGGGTACCAGATCACTTCCAATGTACAATCAGGTGGTTTGGCATTCATTTGACTTATGGAACTATCAGACTTTCCATATCCCCTATGGAACAGTCACTTAAGCATAGGATTGGGTCTGTCATCTTTTTTCCTGAACTTGCACTATTTCGTTTCTTTCTACTTATGAAAATCTTGCATATATAACATCTGCATGAACTTTCACTCACTGTCTTTCTCTCCCACTCCTACTCTTTCACACACACATATACAAACATACCCGAAGCCTAATGCAAACATAAGAGCTGCATAGAAAAACCAGATCTCATTGTGGGCAGATTTGTCCAAGACATCATTTGTGCATTAGCATGATATAAATCATGTCATAGTCAGAGTTTTGACATATAAGATTAAAAATATAAGCACAATGCATAATGACATAATGACAAACATACAGAATGCTTTTTTATTTGGGGGGAAATAGGTTTTTACAAATTTAATTATAAATGTCTATAGACAACAAAAAAAGTCTGGGCTTACATAACTTAAGATTGTTTTAAAATCAGTCTTAGATTAAGAAATTAAAAATAATTGGTGTTATATCAATTTTCATCATAAATTGTCTAAAAAACTATGTATTGCTGTTAGAAATTATAATTTCAAGATAAATTATATTTCAAGATAAAATATAATTTCAAATAAACTAGAAATCTCTGTAGTAAACTTTTTCAACTATATAATCAGTATACTTCAACTAAAATAAAAAATATAATTATGTACATATTTTAGAAGACATTTTCTTTTAAAAAGAAATATTTTAATGTTCTAATTAAGAATTATTTTTTCTCACTACTCTTTTTAAACTGTTAATTCAAGTCAAAGTTCAATTTTAAAAACAATTGTTCATTAATTTACTAATATTGAATTAATTTTTGCTTAATAATTCATTATTTTTTATTTTTTTAGCTTATTCAAAACTCAAATGAGTCTTTAGCTTGAAAACATACCGATATTTAATATAATAGTTTGTATATATTCAGTTAATGGCTATAATAGTTGAGAAAAGAACAAATCATATTTTTTTATTCAGTCTACAAAATGCACTAGACAGACTTAATATTGCCTCTGGAGTTAGAATAAAAGCAACTTTTATCATATGCAGAGTTAAACTTCTTTTGAATTTTAATATTCAGAAAAAGTCCAATGGAATTATATATTTTTCTTTAAGTAAGTTTAGACTGATATTTTAAAATTGTATTTTGTAATTATTTTATTTTATTTTATTTTTTGAGTTGGAGTCTCACTCTGTTGCCCAGACTGGAGTTCAGTGGTCACTCCCAGCCACCCCTGCTGGACTCCAGCGATCCTTCTGCCTCAACCTTCCAAGTAGCTGGAACTACAGGTGCGCGCTACCATGCCCGGCTAATTTTTTGATTTATTGTAGAGATGAGGTCTCGCCAAGTTGCCCAGGAGGGTCTCCAACCCGAAGTCTCAGGCAATCCACTCACCTCAGCCTCCCAAAGTGCGGGATTACAGGCTGAGCCACTGAGCCTGGCTGTAATAATTTTAATACTATGATTTATTCTGTTTTGATAAGTCCGTATCACCTATAGTTAATAGTATGAATCAATAGCAAGCTTATTCATTATTCCATTTACAAGTACATGTCAAAAATGTTAAGAATGGTGATACCTAGCATTTTAAAAGACAGACTCTATTATTTAACTTCATTCTTTTTACCACATTTAATGTTAAGGCCTGTTATGTTTTCATAAATATGTTTAAAATAAATTTCATAATCATGTTGCAAAACTTATTTGCAAACTGAAGCATGAAAAGCTATAATATCCAGATATAGTCATTCTTTCCATTTTAAAAAATTAGACTTTTGTTACAAAACAAATGCAGTTGTCAAGAATGAAATCATTCTACGTGTCTTGAAAATCAGGTCCTTGAACATAGTTGGCTTCAAGTAACACTTATTAAAACTGAGAGAAGAAGAGCCATAGACCTGTATCTTTTTCTTTTTAAATCTACAAATGAATCTTGAAGCAGCTTCTCGGCTCCTTCTTCACTATCTGCCTGCCTCCACTCCAGCCTCTATCATGTCCATCGGAGTGACCCAGAAGTCCTACAAGATGTCCACCTCTGGATCCCAGGATTTCAGCAGTCGCTCCTACACAAATAGGCCAGCACAAGCGACAGCGCCTCGGGCCTCTTCCGGGTGGGCAGTAGCAGCTTCTGAGGCGACCTGGGACCAGCATAGACCTGGGTGGTGGCTATGCCAGGGCCAGTGGTCTCATAGCCATCAGGGTCAACCAGAGCCTGTTGAGTCCCCTTCAGCTGGAATTGGATCCCAACATCCAGGCCGTGTGACCAGGAGAAGAAGCAGATCAAGACTCAAACACAAGTTTGCTTCCTTCATCAACAAGGTGTGGTTCCTGGAGCAGCGAACAAGATGCTGGAGACCAACTTGAGCCTCCGGTAGCAGCAGAAAACAACCTGTAACAACATGGACAACCTGCAGCAACACGTTCGAGAGCTACATCAACAACCTTTGGCAGCATCTAGACACGCTAGGCCAGGAGAAGCTGAAGCTGGAGGCCGAGCTGGGCAACACGCAGGGGCTGGTGGGGGACTACAAGTAACGAGGATGAGTTCAACAAGCACACAGAGAGGGAGAATGCATTTATCCTCATCAAGAAGGATGTGGATAAAGCTTACACGAGCAAGGTGGAGCTGGAGTCTCGCCTGGAGGGATCGCCTGATGAGATCTCCTCAGGCAGCCGTATGAGGCGGAGATCCGTGGGCTGTGGTCCCAGATCACGGACACGTCTGTGGTCCTGTCCACAGACAACAGCCGCACGACGGCATCATCACCGAGGTCTGCGCCCAGTACTAGGAGATCGCCAACCGTAGCCGGGCCTAGGCCGAGAGCATGGATCAGACCAAGTATAAGAAGCCGCCAGAGACCAACCTGAGTCGGAAAGCACGAGGATGACTGGCGCCGCACCATGATGGAGATCTCCGAGATGAACCAGAGCTTCAGCGGCTCCAGGCTGTGATCGAAGGTCTCAAAGTCCAGAGGGCGTCCCTGGAGGCTGCCATCGCGGACGCAGAGCAGCGCGGGGAGATGACGGTCAAGGATGCCAACAAGAAGCTAGCGGAGCTGGAGGCCGCCCTGCAGCGGGCCAAGCAGGACATTGCACGGCAGTTACGTAAGTACCCGAGCGTGAAGGTCAAGCTGGCCCTGGACATCGAGAGCGCCACCTACCGGAAGCTGCTGGAGGGCGAGAAGAGCCAGCTGGAGTCTGCCATGGAGAACCTGAGCATCCATACCAAGACCACCAGTGGCTACTCAGGTTACCTGAGCTCGGCCTACAGCTCCTACCTCAGCTGTAACTTTGACTCTGGCCGGGGCTCCAGCTCCTTCAACCACACCGGCTCCTCCAGGGTCGCAGTGGTGAAGAAGATCAAGACCAGCGACGAGAAGCAGGTGTCTGTGTCTTCCCATGTCATGCCCAAGAGAATGGCCACCGCAGCCCCTCCCAACCTGTCCCCTCCTGTGCCCGCCCCAGAACCTGTGGGGGAGGCGGTTTTGAGGGGGGTGCCTAGAGATGGAAGACCCTCCTGAGGCTCAGCCTTAGCCCTCAGTCCTCCCCTGGGGGGGGAGAATTTACTCCCTGGGGTACCTCCCTCTTGTCCGTGCCCCCAACAAAACACTAACCCAATTTTTCTTGTTTGTTCCCCAATAAAGCTTCAGCTAACTCTGCCGACCTTTACAAAAAAAACTTCAAATGATAACCAGCAAAATTAACTTATTAAAAAAAAAAAAAAGTGGTAATATTGCATCTCTGAAATACAATGTGTCAATTTATGAAAGCAAGTTAAAATACAATCTTTCAAATTTATATATATTCAGTAAGTTATCCTACTAGATATCTATGAAACTAGTTAAGAAAAAGTTAAAAAATATGCATAACAGACAATTGCTTTAAACACACACACACACACACACACACACACACACAAGGGGTGTAATTCTCAGATACAAGCATAATGATTATCGACATTGATAAAGAATGTGAGATCATATCAAAACTTCCACTCAATCTTTCTGAGAAAAGATTTCATAATCAGACATTTCAATATTTTGCTTTGTTAGAGACAGATGCCACCTGATGTAGAGATATAATAACTGACTCCTTGAATTTCTCCTCTAGTGCTAAGAAAAAAAAAAATAGATTGTGGAGAGTGAGACCAGTGCATAAGTTCACAAGCTAAATAAAATAATAGAGGAAGTGTAGAAGTATTTAAATACATAACTTGGGTGAGATGTCCAAGATATGAGGGTGATAGGTGACTTACTTTTTCAACAATTTAACAGGTATTAATTGAGCGCCTATCATGTGCTTGGCTTCATGCAAACACTAGGAATGGAGCAGTAAATCAGTCATTCTTCTCACCTTCATAAGTCATGTATTCTTGTGCTTGTATGCTAATTATGAGTGATAATTCTATATAAGTTAATTGTGGAGTAGTAACAGGACGTGTTATACACAAGACGAGGACATTTTGTCTATCGTAAATGATTTCTATTTTTTCCAATCAGAGTACTAATCCATTCTTATGGTGTGTTTTCCTGTACATATTTTTTTCTTTTGTTTTCTTCCTTAATCAGAATGCAAGTTAAAGAAATGTGTATAAGAAGAAAGACCATCTTATTCAAACTTTTCTTTCACTTCTTTCAGGGTAATACAAATACCAAAAATGTTTTTAATCCTGTTTTGAAAGAGTTAATAAACTTCATCTGGTATTTCACTTACTACTATCCTCAGGAACAATGAAAGCTTCTTGAGAAAGATCTGCTGAGTTCTTTCAAAGAACCATGGTTGAAAACTGCTCTATCAAAGTATCATATCAAAATAGAAGGGTATTATTTGTTTTACTTAAATTTCTGCTTTAGAAAGCTGGTGATAATTTTGCTACCTGGCTTTTTCAGAAATGCATGAAAAGCTTTATTATTAGCAAGTCTTTGACAATTCTGATATAG
Source organism: Tarsius wallacei (assembly GCA_963574415.1). Lineage (NCBI taxonomy): Eukaryota > Metazoa > Chordata > Mammalia > Primates > Tarsiidae > Tarsius > Tarsius wallacei. The sequence goes on along the minus strand of CAUYQG010085391.1, from coordinate 41,631 downwards.
CAAACTTTCACTATAGCTTCCCCATCTCCCATTGGCGTGGAGAGAAAAACAAGCACTGTTATCATAAATCGTCTTGATGTATCATTTCTTCAAAAAGTTTTGGGCCAATACCACTTAACAAGAAAAGTTATTATTAGTTGTGACAGATCAAAAGGCCACCAAAACTGCTTGGTGTAACGTATAAGGTGCAAAAGCCTCAGGTTCAGCAACTAAAACTTCCTTTTCTGATGATAACATGACACACTTATTTTTCAAGCCTTTGCTCCCTACCTTGACAGTCTGCTGATAAAAGCGAGTTGTGAATTATGACTTTGGTAGCTTCCCATTAAGACTTCTATTCCCTCTGAGCAAGAGTCCAGCAAAGCAACTGAGTCAACATAACACCCAGACATTTTAACATTTTAAAAAGCTAATGTTGGGTTTAAATGCCAGAGCAGCAAGAAACAAATTCTCAGATCTATTTCTGCCTGTGTGGTGTTGCGAAACATAATATGATTTTATTTAAAAGGTTTAGTATTACCTGCTCCACCCTTCATCATCAGCACTGGAGAGATAATGTTAATATTGATACAATAAATTTTAAGTATCTATTATATAAAATGAATTGATCCTTCCACCTATTATATGGATCTCAAATGTACTGTATTCGATACAGTTTATTTTCTTTCTTGCTATGTACTTTAAAAATGTAATTTGGTGATATATTGACTATATCACTTATAAAATATGTAATTAATATACTTGATATAATTTAGAATGATATATTTAACTTTTAAAATATTACCCTTTTATCAACCAAGATTATAGTATTTATTTCTTTATTTTTATTTTAAAGATGTGGGGGTACAATTCAGGGTTAGATACATAAGTGATCAACATACAGGTAAAGTTTGGGGAACTTTATTGATGTTGTGTGTCTCCCCCTGGCAGTCTCCCACTACTGCCAATCCCTTTCTTATAGTAGTATGATAAACGTTTAGGGTCTGCTTATTAGTGAGTACATGTAGTACTCAGATCTTGGCTTCTGTGATAAATCACTGAGTATTATAGACTCTAATTCCATCCAAGTTGCTGCGAAGTTCATAATTTTTTTTTATGGCTGTGTAATATTCCAGCATGTATATATACCACATTTTCTTTAGCCAGTTCACTTTTGATGGGCAGCATGGTTGGTTCCATGATTTTTCTATTGTGAATAATGCTGCAATAAACATGCATGTGCGGGTATCATCTTCATAAAGTGATTTGAGTTCCTGTGAGTATATTCTCAGAAGGAAGATTGCTGGATCATATGGAAGGTCAATATTTTTTATCTTCTAGAAATGACCACACTGTTTTCCACTGAGGTTGTACTAGTTTATACTTCTACAAATAGTGTAACAGTGTTCCCTTATCCCCACATCCTATCTGGTGTTTTTTGAGTAAATGATGATGGCTATCCTGATTGGAGTTAGGTGGTATCTTAGAGTGGTTTTGGTACAAGAACAAATATATACACCAATGGAACAGATAGAAGTTCTATAAGCCAAATCTCAATTTCTCAAATAACTCATCTTCCACAAAACCTCCACCAACAACCACTGGGAAGAGGAGAACATATTCAGTAAATTGTGATGGGAAAACTGGCTGACCACATGCAGGAGACTGAAACAGGACCCCTACCTAACACCATACATAAAAATAAACTCTAAATGCATCAAAGACCTAAATGTAAAACCTCAAACTATAAGAATCCTAGAAGAACCTTTACAGAAATTGGAATAGGCAACCAATTCCCACTCAACTCTCGAAAAGCAAATACCATAGCAGATAAGGTAGACAAATGGGACCTCATCAAACTAAAAAAACTTCTGCAAATCAATGGAAATCATCCAGAGAACTGAGAGACAGACCACAGATTTGGAAACATATTTGCCAACTGTAAATCTGACAAAGGCTTAATATCCAGGATATACAAGGAACTCAGACGTGCTGAAAGGAAAAAAAACAAAGAACCCTATTTTAAGAATGGGCAAAAGATATGAATAGACACTTCTTAGAAGAAGACATACAAGCCACCAACAGACACATGAAAAAATGCTCAACCTCACAAATCATCAAAGAAATCAGGTTATAGTATTTTGAAAAGATATTTCCCAGTTTTTAATGTATATTTTCCCCTGATTTATTTACATGGTTTCCAAGAATGAACAATAAAACACTAAAAACATTTATCCAGTTCCAATTTTATACACGTTCTTTTCCACATCAACCAGTTGAATCACCTAGTCAATTTTTGAAATGTATTGTAGTTGAACCACACTAGACTTTTTCACCTTTGTTATGTTTATGTTTATTACCTGTAAAATGAAGTAATAATTAGTAACTCTGAAGAAAGGCAAGGCGTGTAAATGGCCCTTGTCCCTAGCACACCCTGATTATTGTGTCATATTTATCTATAGATAAATAAACAAGCAAACAAATAAACAAACACCTCATCAGGTAGAACATTACCATTTTTGTTATAATAATAATTATGCAAATTGTCAAGACTAACTGCATATTGAAAATGTCCATTCACTTCTTTTTTTAGTCTAAAGTCCCTGAGAACTGGAACCTTGTTATTCCTATAGAAATATCTAAAGTGTCCCTTGTTATTTATGGGTGTTGATGGGGTTCAGGACATGCTACCCCAAAATATAGTGTCTTGGCATTTGAGAAAATAAAAGACAAAGGAGGTCAATCTCATCCTTCCCTCATTCCTTCTCCTGAAGCAGGTGATAAAGCCTAGAATAATCACCTCTGACTTTCATCTGCCCCTTTTCCCTGAAGCAGGTCATAATGTATTAATTCAAGAGTTATCCTCTCTGTACCTGGAGGAAAGAAATGTCTTTATCTCTGAAGATTCAGGGAAACAGAGAAGAATCTAAACAAATAGCTTTTGCTAAGTTTCCCCTAGTTTATAACCATTTGATCACTCTCCCTTTGTTCAATAATACTTCCCCACAACTATCCACTCTTCATCAAAGCTAAGCATAAAAATACTCTGGCTTCCCAGTTTCTTTGGGGGTTTTGTTCTATGTCAAATACAATTTATATTAAATAAATATTATACTTCTTCCTTGTTAATCTACCTTTTGTCATAAAGGCATCAAGCCATAAACAAAGCGATGGTAAGAAGATTTATTTTCCTATAGTAACTATGTGTGAAACTGTAAGTTGGACACCCATAGTAGAGTAAGTGTGAGAAAGGCCTTTTGTGTTCAGGAAGTATATTGGGCATTATTGTGTAAGGAGAGAGATTCAGGTAACTATTTTCCCATTCCTAAGAAATAATTTATTTTAATAGTGTCATAATATGACTATGAGCCAGGGTCCTTTGGACCAGAAAATGATTGGAATCCCAATTTTTTAACTTTGAATTAAAATTATTTACAATTTCTGGTATCTGAGGTGGATCTGAGTGAGAATGTTTCAGAAAAGAGAATCCCAGTTACTCCAAAGAAAAGTCATAATTAGGGAAAGGAATTCCAGATTGGTGTCATAAGCTCAACAGTTAGGCAAGCCTCAATAAAAAATTCAAAGCTCCTCACTCAGCACCAAAAAAAAATTTGATTTGAATAAAAATAGTGTGCACTTTTGATGCAAACCGAGAGAACTTTGTGGGGGAAAAAAAAGAGTTGAAATAGCTACTGCTTCCATATGATGACCCTAAAGTAAAAGGGACACTAAGAAAAGACAAGGTCTTTGTCTGATCCCAATACTTAAATATGTTACTTTAGAATTTTTATTCAGAAAAGAAATCAGAGACAATGGCTTCTGTATATGAATAAGACCTCAGTGAGTGCGATTTCTCCTGCAATAGACTACAGAGTCTATAAACTATGGTCTACAGAGATGCTTCCTGCATTTAGCAGTACCTTGCTTGAAAAATTGAATACTAGCAGAAAAATCAGGTGGCACTGACAGCAGCAAAGAAAGAAGAGAAAAGAGTCATTGACAGGCTTACCAGATGTTTCAATTCCCTCTCTGTGAATCCATAGTTATTCTGACATCGTCAATGATGTAATCACAGTTGAGGTTCTTAACCTTCACAACAGAGGAAAATTCCACAGAGGGGAGACATATTAGGGATACTTGGAATCATTGTGATTAAGACAATAATTTCCCTAAATTTTATGAGCTCACATAGAGAGAAACATATTGTATGTGCATGTGCCTGTCTTTCTGTGTGTGTGTGTGTGTGTGTGTGTGTGTGTGTCTATTCAAAGGTAGCATATTTTTCCAGCACTTTTAACTGAAATGAATCTCTATATGTAATGAGACTTTTTTCCCAAATGACATATTTTATGCATGTTTCCACTATAAATTTGGAGTTTTTGGTAAACTATTTTGAAAAATTATGTTCATGTATCATGTTTCTTTTCAATATCAAATGTGTTCACATTTGTTTTACTTTATATTTTGAAAAATTAGTAAATATACTATAGTTGTCTATAGCTATTTATGCATGATTTGTATAATGTATTGTGTAGTTCAATTTTTTTAGTTGTCAAACAAATATTTAAATGTTTCAGAAATCATCTGATTTCCTATTCTCTCAATTCTGACATAAAACCACTTCACTCTGCCAGGTTGTATATCCATATGTAAACAAAACCAAATTATGATTAAATACTTGGATCATAATTTGTGCATTGACTAATACTCATTAGGAACAAGAATTAGAAGCACTATTAAAAGTATGTCTTAATTTTAAATTAACAACTATTTCCATTTCAATTACCCTTATATATTACTTTATATGGGGCAATTTTTAAATAAAAAATAGGAGACAATTTCTAAATTAAAATAGTTATCAGATGAAAATTATACTTCTATAATTTAATTGCATATTATAGATTTGAAAAATACCCACTAAGTAAAGCAAGAGTTTAATTAGGTCAAGCACTGGTATTCTGGAATTATTTACTTAAATTGAGTGTTTTTTTTTTTAATGAAAGGGTGATACAAGTTACAATAACTTGTTAAATCAACTTTATCAGTGGCAAATTTTCAAATAAGTTGTTAAATATTAAAATAATATTTTAACTGAAAACATAAATATTACATATAATAATTATGTGCTCTATTTACTAGCATAAGGATCGAAGAATAAAAGGGACTTTTTATGTAATTTATTTTATCACATTTAAACTAATTTTGGAAACTCACTACTGTCTTTTAAATTACAACATTAATTAATCATTTCAATTCAGCAAGATAATGTAAATTTTTATACATAATTTTGACTTTTTTATGAAAAGGAAAAGAAAAAAGAACATACAAATGTTTTGCTAAGTGAATTTAAAACTAGATGTGTAATAGTGATTAATTCATCCCATTTCATTCAACTATTAAAGCTGCAAACCAGCTAGAAATACAATTTTTAGGTTTAATGGTGTAATAAAATAAGGTGGGGGGGGAGTGGTTTATTTGGAAAAGGTCTCATAGACTAGTACTTGATCACTCTGCTTACAAGAATAAATGTACTTTCTTTCATTTATCATTGAAGATTTGTGCCCAATGTGATATATTGTTTGCTTAATTATTATAACTATTATTCACTATTCCATAGAGAATTTTTGCCATACAATGTTAAGAAAGTTAGTGGTGTACATATTTGAATTCGTAATGGCAGTTTTAAAATTTAATTTCTTATTTTGAATTCCAGTACCCAGGGTAGTTCTTTATTCAAGGTCATTGGAACACAATTAGCATGTTTATTAACACTGATCCCCCCTTTAGTCACTCTAATAATATTTTATCCTAATATTTCTTGCATTCCTAATACAAATCTGAGCTTTTTAAAATGACAATTTTAATTGCATTACAAAGACTAATGTCTCCCAGTTTTACTTTTCTTTTTACCAATTCAGTGCCTAAGTAAGTATAAAAAACTTCCTAACAGGTCACACTCCCTTTGAATCCTATGTTCTTTCTGTAAATATTAGTATTAATTTGTTCAAATAAGACTACTTACTGAATATCAAGTCAAAAGTAACAATGAAATTAAGCATAAATATGTGTATGTATGTGTGTATATTCTTTCTCCCCTAAACTCTTAAAATGAATACATGAAATCAAATATTTTAGGCAAATATACTTTTTCATTCTAAGAGTCACAAATAGATTTTTTTGTATTGCATCACATCTCTTCATAAAACTTGAGGTACTCAAATTTAATCTGCAAATTTGTATAACTCTCAATTTACTCTAAATTCTGTTTAGACTTATGTTACTGTAACAGATAGAACTAGAATAGTTGTAGAGCAGCTTGATATAGAGAAAAATTTTGTCATTGCTATGTCTTACCAAATGGAAAATAAAAATCACTAGATTTTTTTTCTTAAAAAAATACAGGTCTAGCCAGGCTCAGTGGCTCAGCCTGTAATCCCATGCCTTGGGAGGCTGAGGTAAGTGGATTGCCTGAGCCCACGGGTTCGAGACCCACCTGGGCAACTTGGTGAGACCTCATCTCTACAATAAATCAAAAAAATTCGCCGAATGTGGTAGCATGTGCCTGTAGGTCCAGCTGCTTGGAAGGCTGAGGCAGAAGGATCACTGGAGCCCAGCAGGTGGAGGCTGCGGTGGCCAGGAGCAGCCACTGCACTCCAGTCTGGGTGACACAGGGAGACTCCAACCCCCCCAAAAAATATATATATATTATATATATATAATGAATGGCAATGAACTATTATATCAATTAATTTATTAAACCATTAAGAAAGTTGCTATGTTAATATGTCCTATACTGTGTCCTCACTAAGAAGAAACATAGATGTAAAACAGTTTTTGACCTCAAGATGCTTTGTTTAAAAGAAAAAGCATACTTATTAACAAGAACAATAATGGAGTGTGAGGACATACAGAACGAGAGTGGAGGTTGAAGAAGTTTTCTTGGAGGAAGTTTTCTTGGAAGAAGTTTTCTTGTGTATCAGTTTGTGTATCTGTGTGTATAACAGAGAAAAAGAAAAACAAATATTGGGAATGGCAGACCTAAAGATAAGTTTGAATGTCTGAATACAAAATCAAAGTTTGAATTATGCTTTTGATTTAATGACTTTAATAATTCTTAATTACCATGTCAGGGAAGGTGACTGGAATCCATAAAATATATTAAACAAGAAAATAATGATGACTACAAAAGTAATAATACAGAGAACCATTTCCACTTATCAATGCTGTGTGTGTTTTAGACAATGCATTGATAATTTTTACATATTCTATCTTTTAGAAGATAATAATATGTGCTCAAACGGTAGCACATATACTAAAAATCTGGAATGATACAGAGAAAACTAGCATGGCCCATGTGCAAGGATGATGGGCAATTTGTAAAGCATCCCATATTTTTTGCAAACTTGAAAACACACACATACATCAACCAAAAGCTAAAAGAAAACAAACAAAGAATAACATTTTATAAGAACCTCATGACAGGGGTAAACACTAACATTTCAATAATCAGCCTGAATGAGAATAGACTGAATGCATCACTGAAAAGACATAAGTGGCAAACTGGATAAATAAAACATGGCCCAGTAATTTGCTGCCTCCAGGAAACACATCTTACCACAAATGGCCCCCACAGACTCAAAGTTAGACAATGGAAAACAAATTTCCAGGCAAGTGGATCACAAAAGAAGGCAGGAGTCATGATCTTAATATCAGACAAAACAAACATTATGCTATCAAAAATTTTAAAAGATACAGAAGGATACTACATAATGATAAAAGTTTCAATCCATCAACAAGAAATATCCATCCTAAACATATATGCACACAACACAAGAACACCAACATTTATAAAGCAACTACTAAGTAAACTGAAAAAGGATATTGACTCTAGCACTATTATAGCTAGGGACTTAAGTACCCACTATAACAATCCTAGGTAGATCATTAAGGCAAAAAATCAATAAAGAGATCTGTAACCTCATTGTGATGCTTGACCAAATGGACTTAATAGATACCTACAGAACACTCTACCCAGCAACCACGGACTATATATCCTACTATCACTAAATGTAATATACTCCAAGATCAACCACATCTTTAGGCATAAATCAAGCATAACAAATTTCATAAGATCAAAATACTGATATGAATCTTCTCAGACTACAGTGGAATAAAAATAAATATCAACACCCACAAAATTCTCCCCAAATCCACAAAGACAAGAACATTAAACAGCATGATGCTAAATGACTCTTGGGATAATACAGACATCAAAACAGAAATTTTAAAAATCCTGGAAACAAATAAATATGAAGAAATATCTTACTAAAACCTTTGTGATGCCTTGTTAACAGTACTAAGAGGGAAATTTATATCTCAACAAACACATATCAAGAAAATAGAAAGATCATAAGTTAACAGCCTAACAAATCATCTAAGGGAGCTGAAAAGGCAAGACCACAAAAACCCTAACTCCAGCAGAAGAATCCAGATCACCAAGGTAAAAGCCCAAATATAGGACATAGAAGACAAAAATATCATAGAAAAAAATCAACAAAACAAAAAGCTGGTTCTTTGAAAGGATAAACAAGATTGGCAGCTGCCTAATCAGACTGATCAAGAAAAAGAGAAAAAGTCCAAATAAACACAATCAGAAATACAAAAGATCAGGTCACAACTGACCCCAAAGTAATACAAGATTATCAGAGATTACTATGCACACCTGTATGGAAACAAATTCTAGAACCTATGTGAAATGGAGGACTTTCTGACATCATACAACCTCCCAAGGTTGAAATACGAAGACACTAAGACATAAAGTAGAACCATAACAACCTAGAAAACTGACTCTGTCATAAGAAAACTACCTATAAAAAAAAAAAGCCCCGTACCAGACAGCTTCCTAGCAGAACTCTACAAAGCATACAAAGAGGAGTTGATACCAATCCAGTGAAAGTAATCCAGGTGATTGAGAAAGATGGAACTCTCCCCAAATCATTTTATGAAGCTAACATCACGCTGATACCCAAACCAGGTAAGGATCCAAAAACAAAAAAGGGAACTGCAGGCAAAGATCCCTGATGAACATAGATGCAAAAATTGGATCCAACAACCCATCTCAAAAATCATCCACCATGATCAAGTAGGCTTCATCTCGGGATGCAAGGCTGGTTCAACATCTTCATGACCATAAGTGTAATTCCGTACATTAACAGATGTATAAACAAGAAGCACATGATTACATCATCAGGTGCAGTAAAAGCTTTTGATGTAATCCAGCATCCCTTCTTGATAAAAACACTTGAGCTCCTAGGTCTAGAGGGAACACGCCTCAAAAATAGTAAAAGCCATCTATGACAAACCCACAGTCAATCACAGTCAATATATCACTCAATATATCACTAATGGACAGAAGTTAGAAGAATTTCCCCTGAGAACTGGAACAAGAAAAGATTGCCCACTCTCACCCCTCCTGTTCAACATAGTATTGGAAGTCCTAGCTAGAGCAATCAAACAAAAGAAGGAAATCAGGGGTATTCAAATAGGAAAAGAGGAAGTTAAGTTATCCCTCTTTGCTGACAATATGGTCCTATACCCTGAAAATCCAAGAGATTATGTCAAAAACTTCGTTGCACTGTTAAGGACTTTGGCAAAGCCTCAGGGTACAAAATAAATGTGCAGAACAGAGTCACATTCTTTACATTTTTTTTTTTTTAGAGTTGGAGTCTCACTTCGTCACCCAGACTAGAGTGCAGTGGCACACTCCCAGCCACCGCAGACTCAATCTGCTGGGCTCCAGCGGTCCTTCCGCCTCAGCCTTCCAAGTAGCTGGAACTACAGGCGCACACTATCATGCCCAGCTAATTTTTGATGTATTGGAGAGACGAGGTCTCACCAAGTTGCCCAGGTAGGTCTCGAACCCGTGGGCTCAGGCAGTCCACCTGCCTTGGCCTCCCAAAGTGTTGGGATTACAGGTTGAGCCACTGAGCCCAGCCGAGAGTCGTATTCTTATACTCCCACAGCAAACAGGCAGAGAACCAAATAAAAAGCACAACCCATTCACAGTGGTGAAAGAAAGAAAGAAAGAGAGAGAGAGAGAAAGAAAGATAGACCTTGTCATCTTCCTAATCAGAGATGTGAAAGACCTGTCCAATATAAATTATAAAGCACTGCTGAAAGAATTCAAAGGTGACACAAACCAATCCAAAAATATTCCATGCTCAGATTTGAAGAATCAACATTGGTAAGATGTTCATTCTACCAAAGGGAATCTACAGATGCAAAGCAATACTCATTAAATTACCAACATCATTCTCTCAGACTTGGACACGACAATACAGAAATCATATGGAAACATAAATGACCACGTATAGCCAAAACGATCCTCAGCAAAAAAAACAAAATGGGAGATATCACACTTCCAGACTTTAAACTTTACTATGAGGCTATAATAATCAAAACAGCCTGGTATTGGTACAAAAACAAACATATAGACCAATGGAACAGGATAGAGATTCCAGAACCTCAATCCCTCAACCAACTTATCTTTGACAAAGCCTTCACCAACAAGTACTGGGGAGAAGAGAACCTATTTAGCAAATGGTGCTGATAAAACTGACTGACCACATGCAGAACATTGAAACAGGACCCCCACCTATCACCACACACAAAAATCAACTCTAAATGGATCAAATACCTAAATGTAAAACCTCAAACTATAAGAACCGTAGAAAACGCAGGAGACACCTTTATGGAAATTGGAATAGGCAACCAATTCCTGATCAAAACCCCAAAAGCCCATGCCATAAGAGATAATATTAACTAGTGGCACCTCATAAAACTGAAAAACTTCTGCAAAGCAAAAGAAACCATCAAGAAGCCAGGCTCGGTGGCTCAGCCTGTAATCCCGCGCTTTGGAAGGCTGAGGTGAGTGGATTGCCTGAGCCCGTGGGTTCCAGACCCGCCTGGGCAACTTGGTGAGACCTCATCTCTACAATAAATCAAAAACTTAGCCGTGCATGGTAGCGCGCACCTGTAGTTCCAGCTACCTGGAAGGCTGAGGCGGAAGGATCACCGGAGCACAGCAGGTCGAGGCTGCGGTGGCCGGGAGTGGCCACTGCACTCCAGTCTGGGTGACAGAGTGAGACTCCAACTCAAAAAAAAAAAAAAAGAAGCCATCAAGAGAGTGGGGGGACAGCCCACAGGATGGGAAAAATATTTTCCAACTGTATACCAGACAAAGGCTTAACATTCATAATCTACAAGGAAGTTAAACATACCCAAAAGAAAAAACCAAACAGCCCCATTAAAAAGTGGACAAAACATGGTTGCTTCCATGTTCTTCAGGGTATATTTCCAGTAGGGGGATTGCAGGGTCATATGGGAGGTTGATATTTAGGGCTTTTAGAAATCGCCATACTGTTTTCCACAGAGGTTGCACTAGTTTACACTCCCACCAACAGTGTAGAAGTGCTCCCTTTTCGCCACACCCTCTCCAGCAATTATTATTTTTTGAGTTATTAAGGAGGGATGAGTCTCATTCACTCAGCCCTTCTCTGAAAATCTTGTCTGATGAGTCAATTGTCTCTTTCAGAAGGAGCAAGTGAGAAGAAAGAGGACAAGAATATTGAACAAAATGATGTCCACTTCAACAAAGCCACCACCACCTACCACTGGGGAGTGGACATCATTTCATTCAACATTCTTGTCCTCTTTCTTCTCAGTTGCTCCTTCTGAAAGAGACAATTGACTCATCAGACAAGATTTTCAGAGAAGGGCTGAGTGAATGAGACTCATCCCTCCTTCCACCTCGTTGTTCCGTCTCCCTATTTTCTCCTTTTTGGGATCTGCAGGTCTGCAGTGATTATGCGCTTTGGGCTACTCTAGGCCAGGCAAGAAAACTTACTGAAAAAGGCAAAATTCCTGGAAAAATTTGTCTAATTTTTGTGGATATGAGGCCAGTGCTATGTTATCTTTGTGTATAAATCCTTGGCTGCATTAAAGTAGGAAACATCAGAGACTTTACCTTGACTGACACAAATTTCTGACCAAACTATACTCATTCTAGCATAAGGCAGCTAAGGCTACAACTGCAGAAAGAACTCCAACTCTTCTATACCTCTGAGAACTCTTCTAGCTGTATTTAGCAAAATAGGAGATTGGGCAGGACAAATTTTTATTTTGAGTTTCTTTGAATATTAACTCAAAAGAGCAGAAAAGCAGACCCATTACAGAAATTTTGGGGTTAAAAATCGATATTGCCTAGAGTTCCATGTTATAGTCTAGTTCTCTACAGATTTCTGACTATTAGAAAATACTCTTCCATTTAGAGTGTGAGGATTCTAGTATTTGGGGAAATATTAAAAATGAAATCTTCTCCCAATCAAGAACATTTCTCCACCAAGGTAGTAGAGAAAGAAGTAATTTGTAATTGAATAAACACTAAACCAGAATGTGATGCTTATAACAGGCAATTTGCTAAGAGACAGGAAAGACACAAAGAAATCACACTCTTTTCTATAGCCAAACAGATAAAACTTGTGACATATACATTTTCAAGATAAACAATAAATAATCCTTCAGTAAGAGGACTTGACAACCCTATTTATCAAACATAGTTCATCCTAACTTGGCCTAGTAAATGGGGTAACCATCTGTGTTAGCTAATTGACTTACTCTAGAGGAAAACAAAACTTTTCAATCTTGAAGACAGGAGGTAGTTTTACAACCTAGGGAAAGGTGCCACTGACGCTAGACCCAAACCCTTTCACATAAACCTGGAGAGAGGCATGCTATCTCCCTTTATACTTACATTTCAAAGAGAAATAAATTCCTGGGTCATAAAACTAACAAAAGTCAGTCTAGTATTCTGAAGGATTTGTATACATGCATACATGCATACATGCATACATTTTCAAGAGATGAGAAAATCTTATACCAATTACAAGTTTTCTAAGGCTATGGAGAAAAAGGAGGAGGGATAGGAATCATTTCCCTTTGTTTGTTTGGTTTTTTTCTCTCTTTTAATTTTTATTTTGAAATTGTGGGGCACAATTCAGGGTTAGGTATACAAATGTTCATTGTGCAGGTACCCTTATTGATGAAGTGTGCCCCCCCTTCTCCAGGTGGATATCGACTACTGTATTCATATTAACTCTTACACTATAATTTGTTTTCATTGTTTGAAGAATTGTTCTCTTATAAGACTGCTATTATGTAGGGACAGTCACAGACTCAACCCTTTTGTAGTTATTTTGTTCCAAAGATTTTTGAGGGTAGGTTTTAAATCCTGTGAGATTTATGGTAATTCCCTCCTTCTGGGTGAGTGAGATCAGGACATCTCATATGCAGCAGTGTCTCTAGGAAACTTAACCAAATAGCAAACCAGCACAGGCTGGTGTAGGAGGACACCAAGGCAGGAGCAGTATCACGCTGGTGAATGACTGACCCCTTCTGCTATGGGGAGTGGACTCACCCGAGCTGTCAAGAGATTTGTTTTTTAAGCTTAAGAGATCAAGCGTACAAGATGTGTGCTAGTAGGAGGAAGTCTCTGACACCTATCTGACATTTTCTTCACATACATGTCTCTACTGAGCCCTCTGTCATTACTCCGTAGAGAGAAAGTAACATCTGATTGCAACTTGTGATGAACACACTGAGCACATGAGACTTGACCCCGTTCTCGTTTTTCACTTTTGTGTAAAACTGCCTCCAGAGACTGTACTTCAGTCTGCCCTTGGCTGCATAAGAAGCTACTCCCAAAACAGTAGTAGTCTGATGATTGTCTGTGCAAGTCTATCTAACCCTGCAGTACACTATGAGACTCATTGTTGCTATATAGTTAAGCCATCATACTCAACCAGATTTTTGTTGGTTAAAAAAAAAAAAAAAAACTGGGCTGGGCGCGGTGTCTCATGCCTATGATCCCAGCACTTTGGGAGGCTGAGATGAGAGGATTGCCTGAGCCCACGGGTTCGAGACCAGTTTGGTCAACTTGCTGAGACCTCATCTCTACAATAAAACAGAAAATTAGCTGGGTGTGGTGGAAAGTGCCTATAGTACCAGCTACTTGGAAGGTTGAGGCAGAAGGATCACCTGAGCCCAGCAAGTCAAGGCTGTGGTGGCTGTGAGCAAACCACTGCACTCCAGCCTGGGCAACAGAGTGAGACTCCAACTCAAAAAAAAAAAAGCAACGAAACTGGTATTTTCATCTTTATTTGCCCAATCGCTGTGTTTCTCTCAGTTGTTCCTGACTTTGATGAGGAAAAAGAAAAGCAAATAAAAATTGCATTCCTATAATAGAATTATTGAATCTATTGTAATAGAAATAGAATCTTATAATAAGATTATAATATAATCTTACAATAAAATATGAATCTTACACAAATCTGTTAAGCAGTTATAGTGGTCTCTATTTTGCAAATGAAGAAAGTAAGTTTCAAAAAGCATTAGTTATTTATCTAAGGTTTTGTAGCTGATAAGTGCTTTCTTGACTCCAAAGATTCAACAAGGGAAGATAATTACAGGCCAATCTCCTTGATGAACATAAAAGCAAAAACTGTAAACAAGATTCTAGCAAATCGGATTCAACAACATATCTCAAAGATTATCCACCATGATCAAGTGGGTTTTATTCCTAGGATGCTGGGCGGGTTCAACATTTGCAAGACCATGAATGTAATTCAGCACATCAACAGATGTAAAACCAAGAACCACATGATTATAACATTAGACATAGAAAAGGTATTTGACAAAATCCAGCATTCCTTCTTGATAAAAACTCTTGAGCACCTAAGCATAAATGGAACATTCCTCAAAACAGTAAGAGCTATCTATGATAAACCTACAGCCAAAATTTTGCTCAATGAGCAGAAGTTGGAAGTGTTCCTCCTGAGAATGGGAACTAGATAAGGATGCACACTTACACCCCTCCTGTTCAACACAATATTGGAAGGACTAGCCAAAGCAAGAGAAGGAAATCAGGAGTATCCAAGTAGGAAAAGAGGAACTTAAGCTATCCCTCTTTGTGGGTGATATGATCCTGTATCTTGAAAACTGTAGGAAATCTTTCAAAAGCTCCCTCATGGGATACAAAATCAATATGCAAAAGATGATCGCATTTCTATACACAAGCAACAAGCAGAAAGAGTGCCAAATAAAAACACGATCCTATTCAAAATAGCCAAAAAAAAATGAAATACCTTGACATCCACCTAACCAGAAAAGTGAAAGACCTTTACAACAAGAACTTCAAAATGCTCCTCAAAGAAATTAAGGATAACACAAACAAATGGAAAAACACCCCATGCCCCTGGCTTGGAAGAATCACTATTGTCAAGATGTCTATCCTACCCAAAGCAATTTACAGATTTAATGCAATATCCATCAAATTACCAACATCATTTTTCTCAGACCTGGGAACAGCATTACAGAAATTCATACGGAAACAAAAAAGAGTATGACAGCCAAAACAATCCTCGGCAACAGGAACAAAATGGGAGGTATCACATTTCTAGACCTTAAGTTTTGCTATAAGGCTGCAGTAACCAAAATAGCTTGGTACTGGCACAAGAATAGATACATAGACCAATGAAACAGGACAAAGATTATGGAAGTAAAAACTCGATCTCTTAACTAACTCATCTTTGAGAAAGCTACCAATAATAACCACTGGGTAAAGGAGATCATATTTAGCAAATGGTGCTGGGAAAACTGGCTGGCTACACGCAGAAGAATGAAACAGGACCCCTACTTGTTGCCATATACAAAAATCAACTCGAAATGGATCAAAGACCTAAACATAAAACCTAAAACTATAATGTAGGAAATACTCTTATGAAACATGTTGGAGTAGGCAACTAATGCTTGATCAAATCTCAAGAGTGAATGCCATGGAAGCTAAGATAGACAAGTGGAAACTTATCAAACTGAAAAGCTTTTGCACAGCAAAAGAAACCATCAAGAGAGTGGGGAGACAGCCCACAGAATGGGAAAAAATATTTATTAATTATAAATCTGACAAAGGCTTAACATCCAGGATCTACAAGTAGCTCAAATGAGCTGAAAGGAAAAAACAATCCTATCAAAAAGTGGGCAAAGGACATGAATAGATGCATCTCAAAAGAAGATATCCATACAGCCAACAAACACACGAAAAAATGTTCAGCCTCACTGATTATCAGGGAAATGCAAATTAAAACCACAATGAGATACCACCTAACTCCAGTAAGGATGGCCCTCATCGATAAATCAAAAAACAATAGATGGTGGTGGTGGTGCACAGAAAAGGAAACACTTCTACACTGTTGATGGTAGTTCAGCCTAATTCAACATCTATGGAAAGCAGTTGGCAATTTCTAAAAGAACTAAAAATTGACCTTCCATATGATCCAGTAATACCCCTTCTAGGAATATACCCAGAGTAACATAAATCATTCCACACAAAAGATACCTGTATACACATGTTTATTGAAGCACTATTTAATGTAAAAACATCGAACCAACCCCACTGCTCATCAAAAGTGGACTGGATAAAGAAAATGTACATATATAAGATGGAGTATAACACAGCTATAAAGAAGAACAAAATCATGGACTTTACAGCAAATTGGATGGAGTTGGAGACCATCATACTTAGTAACTTTTTTGCAGAAACAAAGAACTGAATACCAAATGTTCTTACTCATAGTGGGAGCTGAATATTAATCACATTAGCACAAGGGAGGGATCAGCAGTCAATGGAGACTTCCAGGAAAGGGAAGAAGAAAGAGGCACATTGCATCACAAAGAATACCTGGTTCTAAACCAGGGGAAGTGAAAGTCAGTTGAAGGTTCAAACTTAACCTGCTTATATAAGCAATCCTGACTTGTACCACACATATCTATAATAAAAATAAAACAAAATTTTAAAATGAAAAATGAAGGTCATGTTTACACTATACTGCATTCCACCCAATGTGCAATAGTATTATGTTTAATATATTTACATACCTTCATTAAAATTTATTTATTGCTCACAAATGCTAACATATGGGCACGAAGTAAGCACATGTTGGGAAAATGGCACAGATAGACATGCTCAGTGAAGGGCTGCCTTAGAACTTCAGTTTTTTTAAAAAAAAAACATGTACTGTTTGCAAATTTCAATAAAGTGAAGCACAATAAAAAATGACGCATGCCTATACGGTTTGGGGACATGAGGTTCTCAAATTTTTATTTTAGGAGATAAATTTGGTTTTTGTGTAAATAAACCAGAGAGGAAAAAGAATCAAATCAAGAAGACTGCTTAGGAGTCTACCACAAAGATAATTTGGAAAAATGATGTAGGGAAGTTTAAACTTTCCCTCTGAAGTTTTGATAATTGAGTTTTCTGAAATAAACTGACAATAGAAAAATGAACAGAAAAAAAGGTATACAATGTGTTAACATGCAAGCACACAGGAATCATACAAAGTGTGAAACTCAAAGAAAAGCTAAATTAGTGAAGCTTCAATATCCTTTTCATAGGGGAGGAGGAAGTGGGGGTGTAGGCAATTTTAGAGAAAGAATAAATAACTTTTAGAGAAAATGAATGGTTCTGAAGAACAGACTATGGCTTGGAATAGAGTTTCTCTGGACTCTGGGAGAGGCAGTGACAAAGTATGGGTAGGTGAGTGGTGCAATTTTGTTGTGAACAAAGATTGTCTTTTATGCAGATAAAGAGTCTCATGTAACAGCCTTCAGAATAGATGAAATGTTTGTTCCCGGTGGACTGGGTGTTGACCTTTAGTTTTCTTCTTTGGTAAATAGTCTCCCATGGCTAATGAGATTCCAGACAAGGAAATAAAGGCAAGTGTGTTTCTTTTGGAAGAACTTTAGTCAGTCAGATAAGGAAACTTTGAGAGAGTTCCTCCCTATGCTAGGGAGAGAAAGGGAGAAGTCAGAGAAATCTTGGTTCTGAGGCAATTTCCAAGGCCTTCCAATTTCCTTTAATCCAAAGTACTTAGCATGCCAACATCCATACCTTGAGATATCATTTTTGAACCCCAACAATGATGTTAAATAACAGTGAATATGAGAAAATTGAACAGATTAATAATCTCTTTAGAGAGCAAGAAGAGTATTTTAATTTATTGAATGTGAGTTAGGTATTAGAGAGACAGAAATATAAATGTTCATCTAAGTCTCTATTATGAACTGTTAATTGAATGGTCATGATATTTCCTAGATAGGCAATATGAAGGTAGGTGAAAGTTTACAAGGATTAATCAAGAATTTAGAATCAGATCTGTTTAATATTAGTTTTCCCAGCGACATCTAAGCGGAGATATTAAATAGGTAACAAATCTGTATGTCTACAATACAGCTAACATGAGAGATCTAGGGTGGATATGTGGTTCTGGGATTTGTTTGCATATAGATGATAATATTCTAAACCATAAAAAAAGAGAAATTCTTATTTGATAAAAAAAAAATAAAGAAGATAAATGCCATAAGCAAACACCTTTGGAAATCCAACAAAGAAATTTGAGAGGCAGAAGCCTGCAGAAAATACTAAGAAGAGAAAACCAGAGATGGGGAATAGAACCTACAGAAAATTATTTTCCAATTTTCCACATTAGGCATCAGACTTTAGAAGTCTCTTATTAACCCCCAAATTGAAATGTAAACATTTATTTAGGGAAAGTTGAGAATTTTACTGTCTCTTTGCATCCCACCTTGTAGTAGTTTTAAGAATAGACAGATCCCTTATTTTGGGGGGAGGAAGTGTGTGTAGAGATGGAAACTCACCAGGCAGGATGCTTGATTTTCTTTCCCCCAATTCTTTACACTAACCCAGTCACATACTCACGTGTACTCACATACAGGTTTAGATAATTATTTTTCATTATCTTCTGTATTCGTTAACTGAAATGGAAGAGTTAAACAAATTCACTGCCCTCTGTGTTGCTCTCAGGGTTTAACATAACAAAATCTAATTGAAAAAGAGAAAGTTATGAAAATGTTAAATGCTCTAATGGTTACCTTCCTACAGCTTTGATGATGTTGTTGGCAAAAAAAAAAAAAAAAACAGAAGTATGATAGTTAAGAGATATATTTTAAATTCTATGAAATCTGTCCATGGTGTGGAATGAAAACTGCTGAAGTTATCATTGAATTTATTTTGGTGTAAAGTTAAAACTATGTCAGGAAGAAGGATTGGTGTTATTTATTATTCTCCTTTCCAGGTTTAGAATGAAAAGAGATGAAATTTAATTTAATGTGACTGTTAGAAAGTTGGCAATGGATCAATATCTGGTGACAACTTCTTATTCTTCAAACTTCACAGACTTTATTAGTTCTTCCTTTATACACATAGTGATGTACTGCATGTTTACAAAGTCAGAGAAGTGTAATTAGAGATATATAATGAAACCAATGCCCTAAAGCAAAGCACTGATGCAGCCTAACAAAGGAAGTTTCCTACAGGGTCTGACAATTAAGTTTACAAACTCATCCTAAAAAAAGTGCTACATACCTTGTTGCTAAAGTAGCCTTTGAAGTACTCCCCTTTGGGAAGCTATGCATTGATGCCAGCGCCTAGTTCACCTGTCAAATCAATTTTGGAAATCTTATATTGGAATGGTCATCAGAGCTAACATTGTATTACTCTCTTGATGTCCTGAATGTCACCAAAATATCTTCCTTTCAATATTTCCTTTAACTTCAGGTAAAGAAAAAAGTCATTGGGACCAGATCAGGTGTCTGGGAAGGATAATCCAATACAGTTATTCTAGCTAAAAACTCCCTCACAGACAGTTCTGTGTGAACTGGCTCATTGTCGTGATACAAAAGCTCCTTCAGGACCATGAACTGGCTCATTGTCATGATACAAAAGCTCCTTCAGGACCATTTTTGCACACACCTTTCTCATGCCAAGATTTTCAGTTACGATTTTCCTGTTTCTCTATCAATGTTTGGTCTGCTATGCTTCCCACAGTGAGCTAATGATTTTGACACACTATTTGACAAATTTTTGCAATGTTTTAATCAGTTCTGCATGTTACTGGCCATCCTAATCTCTTCAACAATGACACTTTCTCTCCTCAGAAAAACATTTAATCCATTTGTGTACTGCCATTTTCTTCATGGTATTATCCCCATAAACTTGGACTAACATGCCCCCGGTTTCACATTCACTCTTTCCAAGTTTAACAAGAAATGTAATGTTTGTTCTTTGCACAAGAACGTGTAACAACAATAATGAATGCTACTCAGCAAGAAACCGCCACACAGCAACACAAACACAGCTATGAGACATGATATACCAAGGTTATGAAACCTTACTGAGTTGTTTGTACAGTGCTGCCAATGTGAGTGCATGGTGGCAAGTTCACAAACTTAATTGTCATGCCTCATATATTGTATAATCAGTTACTGTGTACCCCAAACAGGCACCCGACCTTCCTGTACAAGTGTGCTGTTCACTCCCAGGCAATTACCAATAAGAAGCAAGGTTCCAGTTTAACTACGTCCCAAATATCGTGAACTTGGTGGGGTTAGTAAATCAGTTTGTTAGCTTTTGTTTGCTTTAATTTATCAGAAATTGAATTGCTCCTTTGTTCACAGTATTATACATTGTGCACTTGAACATAGTTTATTTACTAATATTAAATAGGTCAGCAGTGGCCTCAGGGAAGAGCAATTTTTGAGGTTGTCTTTTTCCCTGTGCTGCACTGGTCAATGTGTAAGAGAAAATTACAGGACTCTTCAGCAGGTTTCTCAAAAATACTTCTGATCATATGAGTCAACTCTTGCATCACAAGTGTTCTCTCTTTATTAGTGAGGAGCACACATATTTTTGAGAATGCATTCACATTAATTTAGTTTAGTTTTTGTTTTGAAAAAAATAGTTGAGAAGGTAGGTAGGTAGAAAAACACCATGATGCCATCAGAAATTTCTTGTATATTCCTGCTGTGTATATGTGGCTTTTACCTGTAAACTCACAGTACAGCTAATCTAATTTTGCAGCTATATCTATATTACCATATGGAAGAAAAGAATGAAAGGGAAAAACAAAAAGCAAAAGGTAGATGTCTGCCAGGTATGTTTCATTTTAATAAATTCTCCTAGTTCCAATTCCAGAATTGGTGGATTAGGCAATTCAGAGTGTATTTACAACAGTGAAAAATAATCATAAAAGCATTAGCAACAACAAAAATTTTTACTTAAAAAATTGAGAACAAGAAAGAAAAAAATCAGAGGACAAAATATGAGAAATAAGAAACTCAATGAAGCCAGATGGGTTTGGAGGATGAGTTTTGCCCAGAGGCATCAACAGAGAGGCTGAGAAGCTGATCAGAGCTGGCACTGGATTGACTAGAGTTCAGGCCCCATGAAGAGAAAAGGCACTGTCATTGCCCTTTTTGTGCTGCTATAACAGAATACCACAGACTTGGTAAATTACTTTTAGAAAGGAAATTTATTTCTCACAGTCTGGAGGCTGGAAAGTCCAAGTTCAAGGCCTCTTTGTGGGACCTTCTGGCTGTGCTAACAAATAGTAGAAGGCAAAGAGGTAGTGAGGGGAGAAACGGTGCCAACTCACCCTCCTATAATGAACTCTCTCCTAGGAGACCGCATTAATCCTCCTACAAAGACGGAGCCTTCTTGGCCTAATCATCTCTTACGAAGCCTGCCTCTTAGTTCTGGACCAAGGCCAATTAAATTTGCTTTTGTGTGGACAAACATTCAAACTATAGTAGGCACTAAGGAAACCCCAGGACTTTGAGTTGGAATCTCAAGTGGTTATTTCCTAGGAATAAGGAAAGACATGAAAAAAAACTAGCTTCAGTAGAAATTTAAATTCAGCTTCAGAGCATCTTTATCTCTGACTGGGTTAAATAATCCAGATTTATTCTTTACAACCACTTTAGTGGGATATGGCCATGAAACTTGCTTTTACCAGGAAAAAAAAGAGTAAAAATGGTATGTTTCTTTCTAGGCAGATGTTTACATGGTCAGTACAGGATTTGCTTCCTTTGCTTGTTAATTCTATGGCACCAGCAATATTTCAAATGGCGGTTACATGTTCAGCCACCACCAGGTGAGAACGACATAACACTAAGGCCCCAGCCAAACCACAAATGTACATATAAATGTGTTGTTTTAAATCACTGAGATGTAAACCTTTTTTGTTAAACTTGGTGTTTCAGTTAACATAGCCTATTGTTTCAACTTTTTTTGTGAACTTCAAAATTTTTATAATAAATTTAAAAATGTATCACCTGAGAAACCCAACCAAGCAACTCCTATCTTATCTCTTACTGGCTACCCAAGCTTGGTATAAGAGCAGACAATGATTTTCACTTAGGTACTGTGGGGAAGAAGAGGAAGTATCTTCTCCTTACTCATAGCAAGGTTCATGGCTGACACTCTTACAACAAAAGACAGATTAACAAGATAAAAATATTTCAATTTATTTAATGTAAGTCTTATGTGACATGGGAGTCTTTGGAAATAACAACTCAAAGAGACAAGGAAACTGTATATTTTTCTGTTTAAGGTTAATGAAGAGCGGGCAGTCATGTAGAAGTATGATTGGACAAAAGGGGTTACAATCTCATGGTAATCAACTGGGGAAGACTTAGCAAGGCCCATTTGTACATATTCGTCTCTGTGTCTCTGCATCTTTATTCTTTTCCTCCAGGTATAGAGGACGCCTTAGGAATGAAGACCTTATGCCCAACTTTAGAGGAAGGTCAGATACTTCTTTGAGGATCTGCATCAGAGAAGAAAGGTAGAAAGTCTGAGAGTCCTTCCTGCTTCTACAGTTTTCTTAAATGCCAAGGTGCTATGAACTCTGTCAGTATGTTGCCATCTTGAACAAAATCAGAGTCTTTATTAGTAATAATTAAGGGAGGGCAGATATAGACTGACAACTAACAGTGCCTACCACCATCCACCCCTTTGGTTACAAATTCCACATGCAATCATCTTTCTACAAATGAGACACAATCATCCATTCCCAAATGGCATAACTTAAAGTCTCATCCTGTTGTGATACCTAGTTTAAAGCACAGGATTTTAAGATTATTATAACTCCTCTCCATTTGAAACCATTAGTTGTGTTTCATCATGGTAAAAGAATCTATAAACAAAAAGTTGTTTGCTGATATCCTAACTAATGTATACTACTGAAAAATAGCGTACTCATAATTTTAAAAAAATTTTTCAGAAGAAAAACACGAGAACCGTACAGTAGTTAGTGGAAAATTGCAAACAACAAATATTGCAAGACAAATAGTGAAGGCTTGCTGCCCTATGGTGGCATAAATTCCTGGATTACGTAATTTGGCCGTCTTTAGTTCCGGACCCTGAAATAATTTTGCTTGTCTATTGGCCCCAAGTTCCAGTATTGATCACAGTGTAAATCATTATTTATCCTCCACGGCAATAGCTGAGATGGGACTCTGGAAAGATGCCTTTCCTGAGTGCTCAAGAACTTCCAAAGTTCATTGCCTATGAGTGTGCACTGGTAAAACCACCCACCATGTCTAAGGTGTTTTTGCCAATACAGACACTTCCAGTTTAATTGACTATCAGCTACTGTGTTTATATTTTCGCTGACAAATCAGTTATGACCTTTTCACCTTTTACATTTTGGCCCACCCTTGGCCCTTAACTTACATATGAATTGTGATCAAAAAGAGAGATGAAAGAAAATTCTTCAAAAAAATTATAGTAGGGAGAGGCTAAACACACCAGATGTAGTGGAAAATTATTCAAAACATTGGAGAAATTATTTAGAAACTTGTAATAAGGAGAAGCTACCCATGCCAGATTTAGAACATATTTTAAAGCCTCAGTAATCAAAATAGAATGGTGGTAATTTACAAATAGTCAAATGAAATAGAATAGAATATAAAGTCCAGAAACAGAATCAAATACCTAATGGGGTGTAATATATGATAAATTTGGAATTTCAAAACAGTGAGTATAGAGATGATGTTGTAATAAATGGTATAGACAACTAAGTAGCAATTTATGTAAATTAATGGCAAATCCACACCTTATACCACCTGAATAGGCCCAAATCTATCAAACACTTAAATGTACAAAAGTGAAAATACTCAAATAAAACATCAGTATTCCTTTGTGAATGTGGAGCAAGAAGGTTTTTGTGGGCAATATTTCAAATCTTGGAGATAAAAAAGAAAAGGATGACAAATTCAACTACATTAAAAAGATAAAAGAAAATAACTAAAGCTTGACAAGAAAGACCAATGGCAAAATAAAACTTATGACCTTGGGGGAAAAACATTTGCAACCTTTTATAAAACTGGGCTCTCTACTTTGTAGCCCAGGCCCACATGTCCAATGATCAACTTGGCACAATCAGTTGAAGTAAAAGTGGGATCTTATTCTAATGCATCTAAAACTGAACCCACCATAGCCAAAACATCATCCCCTTGCCATTAAACCCGTATTTTTCTCCTCTGCTCACAATCTCTTCCATTCACAGGGATCCTTTTTAACTCCCAATTTTCTCTATACCTCTGCCAAATCAATTGCAAAATCTTCTTAATCCAATGTACTCATCCTCTATTAAGTCAATTTCCTTTCCAAAATTACCATCACCCTATGCTTAGCTACCATTTTATTCACTTATACTATTTTCTTTCCTTTTTTTTTTTTTGAGTTGAAGTCTCACTCTGTTGCCCGGACTGGAGTGCAGTGGCCACTCCCGGCCACCGCAGCCTTGACCTGCTGGGCGCCAGCGATCCTTCCGCCTCAGCCTTCCGAGTAGCTGGAACTACAGGCGCGCGCTACCACACCCGACTAATTTTTTTTTTTTGATTTATTGTAGAGATGAGGTCTCACCAAGTTGCCCAGGTGGGTCTTGAACCCACGGGCTCAGGCAATCCACTCACCTCAGCCTCCCAAGGCGTGAGATTACAGGCTGAGCCACCGAATCCGGCTCACTTATACTATTTTCATATGCTCTTAACTGTTCTCTGTATATTCAATTTTGATTCCTTAAAATTTCTTTTAAAAATAATTTATAAAATATACATATTCAATAACATATAACCTATATACTCAACAATATACTTATATAATAATGATCATGATAAATGCATATATATATATACATATGTAATAATGAGAAACATTAACTGTAATGTATAATAATATCCAAATCTATGATTATAAGTTTCCTGATTTAAACCTTTATATCATTTTCTGGTATTATTATTATTATTATTATTATTATTATTATTATTTATTATTTTTTCGTTGGGGTCTTACTCCATCAACCAGGCTGGAATGCAGTGGAATACTCATGGCCACCCCAGCGTTGACCTGCTGGGCTCCGGAGATCCTTCCACTTCAGCCTTCCAAGTAGCTGGAACTACAGGCCTACGCTACCAGTCCCAGCTGATTTTTGATTTATTGTCGACACAAGCTCTCGCCAAGTTGCCAGGGCTGGTTTCGAGCTCATGAGCTCAGGCAATCCACTCTCCTCGACCTCCCAAAGTGCTGGGATTACAGGCTAAGCCACCAAGCCCAGCCTCTAGTATTCTTTAGGTTCCACAATAATGTATGGATATGCTGATTGGGATTTACTTATCTTTCTAGCGTCTTCTCACACAACTGATTCTTTTTTTCCTTTTCCCTATTTCTCAAATATATTATGCTCTCTCCCATCACAGGCCCATACCCATTCAGCTGTCTCTACCTGCAATCTACCTACCTTTCTCCACTTTGCACAACCAGCTTCTTTTCTTCGGTGTTATCCTGAGTGACCCAGCTTCCCTGTATCCTCACTCTTAACCAGTGCTATATACTGGTTTGATTACTCTGAAAGGTGCGTAGTGGTATTTCACTGAAGTGTGAATTTGCACTTACATAAAGTGTTCATATGCTTATTATGTTTTCCCATAAATTTGAAATTTTAGAAAAAAATAGATCAACTTCTCAAAACTACAAGTGACCCACCAAACACATTCAACCACACTGAAATATTCACATTCATCTAAATATTCCTATAACCACTGAAGGATTCAAATTTGTAATTAAAAATCTCTCACAGAAGCGATATTCAGGCACAAATTGTTTCACTGAACATTAAAAAAAAATAGCCCCAATTTTATACCCTGTCTTCAGGAAAACAGAAGATTGTGAAGCATTTCCCAAACTATATAATCAGGCTGGTATTACCCTGATATCAAAACCAAAGAAGATTGTAAAAAAACAAAAAACCACTGACCAATATGTTTTATTAACTTAATTCTCACAAAATTAAGTAAACTTAATTTGCAAAAAATTTCAGTAAGATATTAGTTTATGTTTCTATTTATTACTGAGTACTTTTTTGATATGAAAGTACCACAGTTTATCTATCTCATCCTCTATTGGTGAGCGTTTGGGTTGTTTCTAGAATTTGGCTATTATAAATAAAGCCGTTATGCTTATCCATGTACACTTCTTCCTTTGGATGTAGTTTTCACTTCTCTTAGGTAAATGCCAAAAAGGGGAATGACTTGGACATATGTTGGGGGAATATTTTACTTTTCAGGAAATAGGCAAATAATTTTCCAAAGTGTTTGTGTGATTTTGAATACCTACCAATATTGTATGAGTTTTCTGGTTCCTTCACACACTTACTTGGCTTAGCCAACTTGGCACGGCCAAACTTGGCACAGCCAAACTTGACATAGCCAACCTTTTTAGCTTTAGACATTCAAGTAAGTGTGTAGCAGTATCTCATTTTAGATTTGAGTAGCATTTCCATAATGAGTAATGATGTCAATCATCTTTTAATGTTTCTATTTGTTTTTTAAGACTTATATCTTCAAATTTAGGTCTTGCTTTTTTATCTAATCGGACAATCTCTGCCTTTTAATAGGGGTGTATAGATCATATGTTTTTCACATCCTTTGTGTTTTCCTTATCTTTTTCTAAAAAGACTAAAAAATGTCTTTCTAGAATAAGACATTTTTATGACCTTATTTTCTTTATGAATCTATTGGCCTTTATATATGTGTTTGTTTACATTTTGTTTATTGCCTATGGATTGTAGTCTACATCTTTAACTTATCTGTCTACTTTACAGTGATATTATATCACTTCATGAAGATATGTACGTTATAACAAAGCACTTCAATTTTTTATCCAAAATTTATGGTACTTTTGTCATACCTTTTACTTATATATTATAAGTTATACAGTTTATTGTTATATTTTGAAATATCAAATGATATCAGACATCCTTTGAAGAAATTTATATACTTAACACATACCCTTATTTGCTAATATTCATTGTTTGCTAATATTTGTTGTAAACTTATATTCCAGTTGGTATTATTTTTTTAATTTCCATATACTGTGGGCCTGCTATTGATGAATTATTTCAATATTTATATGTCTAAAAATATCATGTACCATCTTGTTTATGAAAGATATTTTTCCTGGGTATACAACTCTGAGTTGTTTAGTTGTATTTGTTTGTTTGCTTTCATTTTTTATTATTTCAAATATATCAATTCATTATCTTTTTATGTGCATTATTTCTGATAAAAATCTGCTGACATCTTAATATTTGATTCTGTGTACTTAACATGCCTTTTTGCTCTTGTTGCTTTAAGTTTTATCCTTATTAATGATTATGGACAATTTGGTTATGATATACCTTGGTGCAGTTGTCTTCATGATTTCATGTTTGGAATTTCTTGAGTATCTTGGACCTGTCAGTTTATGGTTTTTATCAAATTTGGGGAAAAAATGACCATTATTTCTTTGGCTATTTCTTGTGCTTTTTTCTCTCCTTGAGACTCCAATTTCCCCACAGCTCATGGGTGCTCTTTCCAACTTTCTTCATTCTTTATTTTTTATGTTCTGTTTTGGATAATTTTTTTTGTTTTTTCTTCAAATTCACTATTTTTTTTTTTTTTGCAATATCTGATCTACCAGTAATTCTATTTTATTTTTCACATAAAACACTGTAGTTTTCTTCTCTACAAATTCAACTTGGGCTTTATCATATATTTAAAGTTTTTAAATTTTTGAAGCACATGAAGTACAGTTATAACAACAGTTTACATATCGCTGTCTGTTATTTCTAGCATATGTATCAGTACTGTGTTAGCTTTGATGGATTTTTCTCATCATTTTGGGAAGTAGTATCTTCTTGCCTCTTTGCATGCCTGGTAAACTTTAATTTTCTGCTACACATAAAATCCATTTTACCTTGTTGCATGTTAAACATTTTTATTCTCCTAAAAATCTTCTGCTTTGTTCTGACATCTAGTTTAGTTGTTTGAAAATAGTGTCTTTTGTGTCTTGCTTTTAAGGTATGCTAGCCAAGATCAGAGCCATATTTTTTTCATCATGGTAGAACAGTCACTATTCCTAGCCCTGTGTCAGTATCAAGTACCATTATCCTAATATTTTTCTAAGTATCTTTCTCTGTTCTCATGCGGTTTTCTGATATGCATGTGCTGACCATTTACTCAGCTAAGTATGTGAAGGGCACACTTTTCAGATTATTGTGGCAATTTTCTGTGTAACTCTCTTCTCTCTGATACTCTGTCCTTCCAACCATAGCCACACTGATCTCCCTGAAGCATTAGCAACAAGTTCTCAGCCCACTGAGTCTTCTGAGCTCCACCTGAATAGACTCTTTATGAACAACTGTCTGGAAAGTCTCTCATTGATAGAGCCTACCTTGTGTGTTTACTGTCTCTCAGAGATAACTGTCCTTTATTACCTGATAACCAGAGACATGAAAAATTCTGTTTTAAGTATTTCTCTCCCTCACTATTCCTCTCTCTTTTTCCTTCTTGTTTGTTGTTGTTGTTGTTGTTGTTGTTACAAGTGAAAGAATCAGTCTAGTTTCCATTAGTCTGTTTTGTCTGCAAGTCAAATGAATATTTCTGATATCAGAAAATAAAGTTATTGAAGACCTTATTTTAATTACCTTTGTAGAAAAAAAAAACCATACTTGCCTAGGGACTTCCCAATTTTCTATTCAACAAAGCTCTATATCAAAAAATATTTGGCCAGTCAAATTTCTATTAAAAAAAGATACTAAAGTGAGTAAGAAAAAAAGTGAGTAAAAATCCTATTTAATTGATAAATATAATTGCATGTAATAGATATCTATAACATTATTAATACTTTCTAAAAGGCATAATTAGTAAGTTTTAACACAAGATCTGTATAAGAAAATAGAATGCAAGCTGATATTTATTACCAGAAAAATAAATACATATTCTGCATATATTAGTCTTTATTCCACTGATAGAAAAAAAATCTATCATACCTGAAAATTGTAGATAAGAGGCTCTTGGATCATTCTGAACTAAATTGATATTGACTATATCAAACAAAACATGGGTTTTGTTAATCCCTCAGTGCCTTACGTATATTTCTAACTTTTGGCCTGAGATTCTTGATTTCTTATTTCTCCTTGAATTGACAAAAGGAATATAGCTTTCTTTACTGGCATCTTAACACCAGCTTCCACACTTGCCAGCTGTATATCTGTTTCCTTGAAGTTGTAATGTTCTTGCATTTCAATGTAAGAGTAAAAATCATTATGTGTATTTTTCTCCTGCTTGTTATGATTTCAAATGCATGGATTTTATTTTGCAGGAGATAATATATAGGACAGAACAAAACAAACAAAATGAAAAACAGTTTCTGAGATTTTTTTAAAAATGCAATGGAAGCCTAGTAAATAATAAAGAACTAGCATTGTATGTTTAAAGACTTTAGGGAAATTGAGTTTTTTATCTTGTTTTAAAATTTTGGGAAGCAGTTATTATAAATCTGGGCAATCTATCTAGTGAAGAATCTTGCCTATAAACACTAGAGTCAACAAGGCTTCTGAATGCTCTTAGATCACTCTGAGCCAAGTTGGTATTAAATAACCTAAACAGAAATGTAGGTTTTATTAGTCCCTCATTGCCTGTGTTTACATTTCTATTTCCAAGCCCACAGAACAAATATATTGCAAACCACAAGACTTCTCACCTTCTGCTCTGCTAAATGCCATAAAGTTACATGTTTCTAACCATCGTTTGTTTCTGTAACTGAAATCCTACCTGTAATTTCTTACGATTTCCAGAATTCTTTCTTTCTTTCTTTGTTTAGATAATCTATGACTCACTTGTTTTAGTTAAGGTAATCTTATCTGTTGCAAGAGATAAGTTCTAATATTTCGGTGGCTTATTGCAGTTTTTTTTTGTTTGTTTTACATTTTTATAAAGTTTGATGTAGCTGATGTAGCAGGGGAAAGACCTGATGCGTACCATCATTTGGACACCCATGCTGCTAGGGGTCCTGCCCATGTCAACACTCAATATTTGGTACCAGAAGATAGGGATGAGAGGAAAGCTAAGGCATTACATAGAACATATTAGTAGTCCAAACCCAAAAGTTGTAATGTCCCTTTCACCTTCATCCCATTAGCCGGAATTCAGTCATAGTATCACACCAAATATCTACTGGTCTGTGCTAAGGAGAGGGAAGCTGTTTGATAAACCAGCAGTAATGGCAACTATATTTATGTAGGGTATAGAGTCATAACACCAAAGGTTCACTACTTAAATATTCCCAAAGAACAAAGCACCCTCTAGATATTTGGTGTAGAGAAAAAAAGAAAGCACATGAGCTTTAAAGTTGGAGACTCACAGATTTAAATTCTACACATGAGCTGAATTGTATTCTTCCAAAATTTATGTTCTTTGAGTTAGAGTCTCACCTGTCACCAAGGCTGGAGTGCAGTGGCACACTCAAGGCCACTGAAGCCTTGACCTGCTGGGCTCAGGTGATCCTTCGACCTCAGCCTTCCAAGTAGCTGGAACTACAGGCACTCACCACCATACCCAGATAAATTTTTTGGTTTATTGCAGAGATGAGGTCGCTCCAAGTTGCCCAGGCTTGTCTTGAACTCCTAAGCTCAGGCAATCGTCTTGCCTCTGCCTCCCAAAGTGCTGGGATTACAGGCGTGAGCCACCACACCCAGAAAATGTGTGTTTTGTTTTTTTTAATTGGAGTCTCACTCTATCACCCAGGCTGGAGTGCAGTGGCACTCTCACAGCCACCGCAGCCTCAACCTGCTGGGTTCAGTTGATCGTCCACCTCAGCTTTCCAAGTAGCTAAAACCACAAGTGCATGCCACCATGACTAGCTAATTATTTTATTTATTGTAGAGATGAGGTCTCACCAAGTTGCCCAGGCTGGTCTCGAACTCCTGAACGCAGGCAATCCTCTTGCCTCCACCTCCCAAAGTCCTGGTATAAAAGGCATAAGCCGCCACACCCGGCCCAAAATTTATATGTTGAAGCCTTGACCCTCATTCCTTCAGAACATAACAGTCTGGAAATAGGTCCTGTAAAGAGATAATTAAGGTAAACTATGTCATATGGGCAGGCCTTAATCTAATATGACTGGTATCATTGAAAGAGAAGATAAACGCATGCAGGGGAAGACTATGTGAAGTCACCGGAAGAAGATAATCGTCTACAAGCCAAGGAGAGAGGTATCAGAAGAAACCAACTCTGTCAATACTTTGATCTCAAAATTTTAACCTTCAGAATTGCGAGAAAATAATTTGTTGTTAAACCTACCCAGCTTATGGTACTTTTTAAATGGCAAATCAAGGAAACAATCACTCCCCAAATCTAAATATGCTTTTGCTATTAAATTTTAATATTTAAACTGCCAAGTGAATTGCTTACTATATGGAAATCACTCTATAACTGACCGTTTTTTCTATTTAAATTGAAGTTTTGTGATTTGCTTTTTTTTATTTTAAAGATGTGGGGTACAATTCAGGGTTAGGTACATAAGTGGTCATCGTACAGCTAAAGTTTGGTACTCTTTTGATGCTATATGCCCCCCATCCCCTGGTAGTGTTTCACTACTGTCAATCCCATTCTTATAGTATTATGATAAATGTTCAGAGTCTGCTTATGAGTGAGTACATGTAGTACTCAGATCTTTGTTTCTGTAATAGATCACTGAGTATTACAGATTCTAATTCCATCCAAGTTTCTATGAAGTTCATAATTTTGTTTTTCTTTATGGCTGCATAATATTCCATATGTAAATGTACCATATTTTTTTAACCAGTCCACTTTTGATGGGCAGCAGTTGGTTCCATGTTTTTGCTATTGTGAATAATGCTGCAATAAACATGTGTACAGGTATCATTTTATAGAGTGAATTGAGTTCTTCTGGGTATATTTCCAGAGGCACGAGTTGCTGCGTCATATGGAAGGTTGATTTTTAGGTATTTTATAAATGACCACACTGTTTTCCACAGAGGTTGTACTAGTTTACAATCCCACCAACAGCATCTGTTGTTTGTTGAGTTATTGATGATGGCAATCCTGACTGGAGTTAGGTGGTATTTCAGTGTGGTTTTAATTTGTATTTCTTTGATGATTAGTGAGGCTGATAATTTTTTCATGTATCTGTCGTCTGCTTGTATGTCATCTTCAGAGAGATGACTAGTCATATCTTTTGCCCATCTTTTAATAGGGTTGTTTGTTTTTATCTTTTCAGCACATTTGAGTTTATTGTACATCCTGGGTGTTAGGCCTTTATCAGATTTGCAGTTGGCAAATACTTTTTTCTCATTCTGTGGACTGTCTCTCTACTTTCTTGATGGTTTCTTTTGCTTTGCAGAAGCTTTTCAGTTTGATGAGGTCCCATTTGTCTATCTCATCTTTTATGGCATTTGCTTTTGGAGAGTTGATCGGGAATTTGTTGCCTATTCCAATTTCTGTAAGGATGTTTCCTACATTTTCTTCTAGGATTCTTATAGTATAAAGTTTTACATTTAGATCTTTGATCCATTTAGAGTGGATGTTTGTGTATGGTGATAGATAGAGGGCCTGTTTCAGTCTCCTGAAAGTGGTCAGCCAGTTTTTCCAGCACCATTTACTGAATAGGTTCTCCTCTCCCCAGTGGTTGTTGATGGAAGCTTTGTCGAAGATGAGTTGGTTGAGAAATTGAGGTTTCGGTTCCAGGATTTCCATCCTGTTCCATTGGTTGATATGCCTGTTCTTGTTCCAATATTAAACTATTTTGATTATTGTAGCTTTATAGTAGAGTTTAAATTCTGGAAGTGTAATATCTCCCACTTTGTTTCTTTTGCTAAGAATTATTCTGGCTACTTGTAGTCTTTTATGTTTCCATATGAATTTCTGTATTGTTGTTTCCAGGTATGAGAAGAAATGATATTGACAATTCAATGGGTATTGCATTAAATCAGCAGATTGCCTTTGGTAGGATGGACATTTTAACAATGTTAATCCTTCCAATCCATGAGCATGGAATATTTTCCATTTGTTTGTGTCATCTTGGATATCTTTGAACAGTGTTTTGTAGTTTTCATTGTAAAGGTCTTTCACTTCTCTGTTTAGGAAAATGCCATGGTATTTCTTTTTTTTTTTTTTTTTTGCGGTTATTGTGAATGGGAATGTGCTTTTAGTGGGGGGTTTCTGTTTGTTTGTGTCATCTCTGATTTCTTTGAGCAGTGTTTTGTAGTTTTTGTTGTATAGGTCTTTGACTTCTCTGGTTAGAAAAATGCCAAGGTATTTCATTTGTTTTGTGGCTATTGTGAATGGGATTGTGCTCTTTATTTGGGTTTCTGTTTGTTTATTGTTGGTGTATAGGAATGTAACTGTCTTTTGCACATTTATTTTATACCCTGAGATTTTGCCAAAGTCCTTTATCAGTGCAAGGAGGTTTTTGACAGATTCTCTTGGGTTTTCAAAGTATAGGATTATGTCACCTGCAAAGGGAGATAACTTAACTTCCTCTTTTCCTATATGGATACCCTTGATTTTCTTCTCTTGTATGATTGCTCTAACTAGGACTTCCAACACTATGTTGAATCGGAGGAGTGAGAGAGGGCAGCCTTGTCTTATCCTGGTTCTCAGGGAAATGGTTCCAATTTCTGTCTGTTTAGCAGTATGTTGGCTGTGGGTTTATTTTAGATGGCTCTTACTATTTTGAGGTATGCTCCATCTCTGCCTAGGTGTTCAAGAGTTTTTATAAAGAAGAGGTGCTGTATTTTAGCGAAAGTTTTTTCTGCATCTAATGATAAAATCATGTGGTTCTTGTTTTTACATTGGTTGACATATTTAATTACATTTATGGTCTTGTGGCTATTAAACCAACCCTGCCTCCTGGGGATGAATCCTACTTGGTCATGATGGAAGATTTTTGAGATGTGTTGTTGGATCCAGTTTGCTAGAATCTTGTTGATAATTTTTGCATCTATGTTCATCAACAATATTGGCCTGTAGTTTTCATTCTTCATTGGATTTTACCTGATGGGTATCAATGTGATATTAGATTCATAAAATGATTTGGGAAGAGTTCCATCTTTCTCATTTGCCTAGAATACTTTTAATAGGATTAGTATCAGCTCCTCCTTATATGTTTTATAAAATTCTGCTGGAAAGCTGTTGTATCCAGGGCGTTTTTGTGTGTGGGTAGTTTTCTTATAGGGAGTCAATTTCCTGGGTTTTTATTGGTCTATTTAGGGTCCCAATTTCTTCTTGTTTCAACCTTGGAAGGCTTTGTGATATCAGAAAGTCCTTCGTTTCATTTAGGTTTTTAAGTTTGTTTCCATACAAATGTGCATAGTAATTTCTGATAATCTTTTGTATGTCTTCGGTGTTGGTTGTAACTTGATCTTTTGCATTTCTGAGTGTGTTTATTTGGACTTTTTCTCTCTTTTTCTTGATTAATCTGGCTAGGAGTCCATCAGTATTGTTTATCCTTTCAACGAACCAGATTTTTATTTCTTTGGTTTTTTTATATTATATTTTTGTCACCTGTATCACATATGTGGGCTTTTATTTTAATGATCTGGATTCTTCTACTGAAATTACAGTTTTGGTGATCTTGTTTTTCCAGCTCCTTTATGTGACTTGTTAGACTGTTAATTTGTGATCTTTCCATATTCTTCGTGTGTGTTCATAAAAATATAAATTCTCCTCTTAGTACTGTTTCATGGCATTCCAGAGGCTTTGGTAGGATGTTTGTCTTAATTTGTTTCCTGGAATATTTTAATTTCTATCTTGATTTCTGTGTTGACTCGGGAGTTGTTCAGCATTGTGCTGTTTAGTGTCAATGTCTTTGTGGATTTGGGGGTAGATTTATTGGTATTGATACTTATTTTTTATTCCGCTGTAGTATGAGAAGGTGCATGGCAGTATTTCAAGCTTATGGAATTTGTTTATGCTTGACTTATGGCTGAGGATGAAGTCGATCTTGAGGTACATTCCATGTGGTGATGAGTGGAATGTATATTCCATGAATGTTGGGTGGTGTCTTCTGTAGATATATTAAGTCCATCTGGCCAAGTATCAAATTGAGGTTCCAGATATCCTTGTTGATTTCTTACTTCAATGATCTATCTATGGTTGTTAGTGGGATATTTGAATCACCAGCTATAATAGTGTTAGAGTTAATTTCTTTTTTCAGTTTACCTGGAAGCTGGTTTATAAAAGGATTGTTCCCATATTGGGTGCATATATGTAGGATGGATGTTTCTTGTTGATAGATTGAACATTTTGTTATTATGTATCTTTTAAAAATTTTGTCAACTTAAAGAATATTTTGTTTGATATTAAGATTACAACTCCTGCTTTCTTTTGTGTTCTGTTTGCATAATAATTTGTTTTCCATTCCCTTAGTTTGAGTCTATGAGTGCCCATTCTGGTGAGATGAGTCTCCTGGAGACGGCATATTGTGGTTTCATTTTTTTTTTTAATGCAGTTTGCTATTCTATGTCTTATCATTTGTGAGTTTAATCCATTTGCATTCATGCTAATTATTGAGTTATGAGAGTTTATCTCTATCATGAGGTTCTTATAGAGTTTATTGTTGATGTGTGTTTATGCGTTTGTTGGTTTTCTTTTGAATTGGAGGTTGATATATATGTGTGTTTCCAATTTTTTTCCACATTCTTGGGAAAAGCATGGTTGTTCTTTTCTTTTTTCCTTCTATATTTAATACTTTCTTAGGTGTTTCTTTGAAAACTGTTCTGGAGGCAGTATAGAACCTTAGAGATTGAATGTATGAGTAAGATTTTAATTATTCATTGCTGATGAAGCTTAACTTAACTGGGTAGGAAATTCTTGGTTGGACTTGTTCATCTTTGAACTTTGAAGATTGCACTCTAGTCTCTTCTACCCTGTAGTGTATCTGTAGGAAAGTCTGCTGCTGTTCTAATTTGTCTTCCCCAGGAGGTAGTCTGATCTTTCTTGCTTGCTGCCTTTAGGATTTATTTTTTAACCTACTTTGTGTTTGTGAATTACTATGTGTCTAGGAGTTGATCTTCTCATTTGATGTCTTGCAGGGTTTCTCTGAATTTCTTGTTTGAATGGTCACATCTCTGATGTGATGAGGGAAGTTTCTTGGATAATTTCATGGAATGTTTATTCTAGGGTGGTCTCTGTCTATCTGGCTCAGGGATGCCAATTAATTGAAGGTTTATCCTCCTGATATAATCACATATCTTTTAGATGTTTTGTTCCATCTTTTTAAGTTTATTTTTTTTTAAACAGTGAGTTAGTTCCATATTTTGGTCCTCAAGCTCTGAGATGCTTCCTTCTTTTTGGTTAATTCTGCTTTCCACGCTTGTCAGTTTGTTATTTATTTTGTTTACTGTATTCTTTATTGCAATTATCTCAGTTATCAACTCCTTCATTCTTTCCTCTTGTCTCGCCTCATTTTTATTCATTCCCTCTGTTAATATCTTGATATCTGGGTTTTGGGGTTGAGACCAGTCATTCTGGAGGCCTTCCTTGTTTGAGTTACAAAGTCTGCATTCTCAGGTGCTGTCTTCTCAGGAATTTTGATAGGACCTGTAGTCCTCCTTTGATTCTTTGTCATTTGCGATGGTTTTTGTCCCTTTTTCCCTTTTTTAATTCTGCTACTCAGTGATGGAGGATAGATTTCACTTCTGTTTACTCAATCCCCTATTCTTCCTTAGGTAGATTTTCTGATTTGTTCAATTTTGAATCCAGACTGGGGATGGGGAGACTATGCTTTTTGTAGTTTTGAGATTTGATTAAGGTGTGATGGCGAAGCCGTAGTTCACAAGCTATCTGCAGATTGCAGTATCCACGGAGAAGTGTGTGTGCCCCCTGGAAACCACTTCCCACCACCTTACAATCTATCCATGTGGTAGGCATATGTATGTCCCCTGAAAGCAAAATGAGATAAGAAAAAGGAAAATAATGGGAAAAGGAAAGGAGATGAAAGGAAGATGAAGAGAAAGAAAAATAAGGAAAACAGACAGGTGCACCAACTGACAAATCAACGAACACAAACAAAACAAATAAACAAACATACAAACAACAAAAAAAGGCCTGATGATGCACTTACCCTCAAAAATACCCATATGCAAACAAAGAAACTAAAAATCAACGAAAAAAATGACAAAAACAAAACAAGTACATAAAAACAGAAAGAAAAAAACAGCTCCCTCTGTGGCCATTTCTGGAACTTCAGGTTCCTTTCCTAAGCACTGCCACTACTTTTGGCTGCTGTGTGCTAGGGAACAGGCTCCCGGTCCAGCTCCTCTCCTCCACTCTCAGCACAGGCCAATTAGGTTGCTCTTAGCATGGGTCAGATCCCTTGTAGGCTGCTATAGGAGGAGGGTGAATCAGATCTGGACTCACCCAACTCTGCTGCTGCTGCTGCCATCAAGTCTCCCAAGCAGATTACACATGCATGTGCCTAGTCCAGTGTGTAAGTGAGTTGTCTGTTTTTCCATGTCCACTTCTGAAGTTTCCTCTCTGAGTGTGGAGTTCACCTCTCGGTCTCAGGTTAGAGACTAAACAGAGCAGAGTGGGTCAATGCAGGTCTCTGCCCAGTCCTGGGACAGAGAAAATGGCAGTGTTTTGCATCTCCTTACTGGTGGGACTCAGCTCCAGATTTCCTCAGCTCCTGATTTCCTCACTATGCCTTCTCCTCAGTTCCCACTGCTAGTGTCCAATCTGCTGCTGCAGGTGGTGGCATGGGCCAGGTGCCAGGTGCTGAGGCGCAGCTCAGCTCTGCTGCCTCCTCCTGAGAAACTCCTAAGAAAAGCAAACAATCCTGTATGCTGGGGGCTCTAATCTCAGGCCACTTCCTGAGGGCAGCCCCAGTGCTTGATCCTGTCTTCCCTCAGACAGACTTTCACTCACCCACTGGCACACGCCCACCCAAGCAGATGGTCTTTATGGTAATTCACTTTTGCAAGGACTCTCACACTCCTACATTCCATTGTCATTTTGCCCATTTCCTGTGATTTGCTCTAAAAATTTCTGACTATGAAAATCACTTTTTAAAAGTGATTGGTATATAAAATAAAAGCTCTGGTGATATAAAGATAATAATGATTAAAGAGCACAATGATATGAGGTGGACCCTAAAAGAACAATTTATTTATTAAAATGCATATTTATTCTTACATGCTTAAATCTCAGTCACCTTCAAAGTAGTCTTCAAAGTTTAATGCAATATATCTATTGAGACACTTTTTCCACTGCTCAAAACAGTTTTTTAACTCATCAGTTTTGTTGCCTTTCAGTGCTTCTGCTCCCCCCCGCCCGCCCCCCACCTCTTCCACATTGGCAAAACATTTCCCTAGGACAACTTTTTCATCTAGGGAAATCAGAAAAAGTCACTCAGGGCAAGATCAGTTATTTTTGGTCAAAAATTGATGGACACTCAGCCTGGTATAAACAGGTGTGTTGTCATGGTGGAAGAATTAGTCACCTTTTTTGCCACAACTCGGGATGTTTCTTCTGCAAATTGTGTCACAACCTTCTCAAAACTTCCAGATAAAAACTGGTTGATGGTTTGATCTAAAAGAAAAAATTCTGGGTGTACTTAAGGGGGCTAGCCATCCTAAAGATAATTCCAGTTATTTGGGGTTCTCTTTCATATTTACTTTAGTTATTAAATGAATGATTAAAATTTACTGACTTCTTAATAAATGCAGGCCCTGTGATCCAACTGACCTCTTGCAATGACTTCTAAGGATTTTAGTATTGCTGGAATAGAACTTAACACTAAGCTAAATTATAGACCAGAAAACTTGAGTCACTGACTTTTGCTCAAAGCAGATTTATGAGTGCTGATGTTTTATATCAGTTACTTGAAAACGGTGGGCAGATAAGCACAAATCCAGTGTCTAGATCACTTAAAAGAGGCCAGAAGTCTATAAATTGTTTTGGAGAACAAGAGGAAAGGAACATTTTTAAAGATCGAACAAGACTCATTGTTAAAGGTAGATGCTATCATTGCACTACCTTGAAAGGCAGTGCCATGTTCATAGGAAGTGCTCTGCTAGGTTTTCTGCTTTGCTCAGCTGTCTGTGAATAAGCAATTCCTTGCATTATTTAATCACTATAGAAGAGCATGTATCCTCTGCCAGCAACTATTGTTTGGTAGCAGTCATTGTCACACTTATGATACCTACACAGTCATTATCTTTACTTTACAGACGTAAAAATAGAGAGGGTTTAAAGGACTTGGCCTGAGTCAAATAGATAATAAGTGGTGTAGTCAAGGCTTGAATTCAAGCATTAAAGCCTTGATGTTTCTTTAATGTTGTGCAATGCTGATGTTCAAGATTGGCAGCAATGTAACTCATGGAGATAGAGCCAGAGCTTGCGTATGTCCAACAGCAAGAAAGAGAAAGATAGAGAAAGGTAACTCACATATACAATACATGCATAAGATACAAATGTAAGACATTGATGAATTTGGACATCAGTAGAATGCCCAGGAAAAGGAAATTTGGGAAAAGGCAATTATTTATTCTTTCAGATCTCACCTTTGATGTAAATCTATACCTTCAGCAAACACGTACACACATTTGGAAGGCACACCTATTTACACAGGATGCTAACTTTCGTCCATATCTCTTTCATGAAACTACGTACCACCTCCAACTTCCCGTATTTAGTGCATCTTTTACTTAGTGTTTGTTTATTTGTTTTAAAGTCTTAATTCTGTTCATGGTATGTATTTTTTAAAAGCATACGCTGTACTTACATAAGTGCAGAATTGGTTCCCACACTAAGTTGACTGAGAGTGCATACTCATGTATGGTGTGGGGGAGTATGCAGTAGTATTTTCTCATAAGTTGAGCTTGCTATGGTACTCCTTCTCTCAAGATTATGTGCTTTGAAGTAGCAGCAGACTCTTTTTATTTTTTTTTATTAATTTTTTTTTCTTTCTTTTTTTCTTTATTTTAAAGATGTGGGGTACAATTCAGGGTTAGGTATACAAATATTCATTATGCGGGTACCCTTGTTGATGAGGTGTGCCCCTCCCTCCCCTGGCAGTTTCCCTCAACTGCCAATCCCACCTCCCTTCCCCTGATAGTTTCCCAAAACAGCCAATCTCATTCTTATAGCATTATGATAATTGTTCAAGGTCCACTTGTGAGTGAGAACATATGGTATTCTGTTCTTTGTTTCTATGATAGTTCACTGAGTATGATAGACTCTGAATCCATCCAAGTTGCTGTGAAGTCCATATATTTGTCCTTCTTTATGGCTGTATAATATTACATTGTGTATATGTACCACGTATTTTTTGTCCTGTCCAGCTTCAATGGGCAGCATGGTTGGTTCCGTATTTTTGCTATTTAGGATAGAGCTGCAATAAACATACGTGCAAGTATCTTTTTGGTAGAATAACTTGAGTTCCTCTGTGTGTATTCCCAATAGGGGGTCATATGGAAGGTCAATTTCTACTTCTTTCAGAAATCGCCACACTGTCTTCCAAAGAGGTTGTGCTAGTTTGCATTCCCACCAGCAGTGTAGAAGAGTTCCTTTTTTCTCTGCATCCTTGCCAGCATCTGTTGTTGTTTGTTTTATTAATGATGGCCACTCTTACTGCAGTTAGGTGGTATCTCAATGTGGTTTTGATTTTCATTTCTCTGATGATGAGTGAGGCTAAGCACTTTTTCATGTGTCTGTTGCCTGCTAATATATCTTCTTTTGAGAAGTGGCTATTCATGTCTTTTGCCCACTTTTTAATGGGGCTGTTTGCTTTTTTCCTTTTGACGTGTTTGAGTTCCTTGTAGATCCTAGATGTTAGGTCTTTGTCAGATATACAGATGGCAAATATTTTTTTCCCATTCTGTGGGTTGTCTCCCTGCTCTCTTGATGGTTTCCTTTGCTTTGCAGAAGCTTATCAGTTTGATGAGGTCCCACTTGTCTATCATATCTCTTATGGTATGGGCACCGGGTGGTTTGATCAGGAATTGATTGCTAGTTCCAATTTCCATAAGAGTGTCCCCCGCATTTTCTAAGATTCTTATAGCTTGATCCATTTAGAGTTAATTTTTGTGTTTGGTGAGAGGTAGGGGTTTTGTTTCAATCTTCTGCATGTGATCAGCCAGTTTTCCCAGCACCATTTCCCGAATAGGTTCTCCTCTCCCCAATGGTTTTTGGTGGAGACTTTGTCAAAGACGAGGTGGTTGAGAAATTGAGGCTTTGCTTCCGGAGTGTCTATCCTGTTCCATTGGTCTGTATGCCTGTTCTTGTACCAATACAAGGCTGTTTTGATTATTATAGCCTTATAGTAAAATTTGAAGTCTGGAAATGTGATACTTCCTGCTTTGTTTCTTTTGCTAAGGATTATTTTGGTTATTCATG
>CAUYQG010085389.1:0-34981 GCA_963574415.1 Tarsius wallacei | reverse complement strand
TACATTTGACTGAGTTTGATGAGGAAGTTGTTCAAAAAGTTAGATGTGGTTTCCTAGGTCAAGTCATTACTCTTCAGGGGTATCATTTATCTATTAATAATGATGTTACACAAAAAATGATGAAAATTTATAACAAATTTTGAAAGTATTTGATATAATAATTATGGTGTAATCTAAATTATGGGGTAAGCATTTTAATAATGTATGTATATTGGTTGATTGTTTTAGATAACAAGAGGAGATACTTCAAATTTTTTATTCATACATTAATTTATATAACTATATTTTTGGTAAATGTTACTCAAACATAGCTAAGCTGTATCAAAGAATACTAGTAAATATGGACATGAAAAATGTCTACCATAACCATTTTCCATAGTTCATTAAAATCGAGAAAAATTGTTTAAAAATCACTTGCATACATTTGGCATGCTGCATCTGTGTATTCTCAAATGAAATATCTAATAAGGAGGCAAATCTCATAGTGCTAAGTACTAATAGAAAATCTCAGTTTTATCTCAGTTTCCCAGTAGTTGTTAAGAATATCAACAACAGAGGCAAACACAGAGTACAGCGCCTAAGTCTCTTCCTTGAGCCTGCTACATTTATTCGAGACCAAGCTTAGCAGGGTCTCATCATAGCCCCTACCAGTATTCCTCATCCATCTTTGGAGCAGAGGCTGCTCTGTGGCCTCTTTGCTCCAGCAATTCTCCTACATTACTGCTCTAACCCAACGTACCTGTGCATCTATAGGCCAGGAGGCTTCTGAGACTAATGAAATCCTCATCCTGAATCTCTTGGTTCCATGAAGGAATCAACTCTATACTCAGGTCTTCTCCTAGCAAAGTAGAGTACAGTCTTCAGGGGAAAGGTAAAACATCCTATTAATGCCCTTTGAGGTCTTTTCAAATCAGTGATGACATGACAAATCAGCTCCTCACAACTCCAAATTTGATCCCTTTTTTCATTGTCTATTTTTAGGGCTGTCTGTTAAGTTAATTTTATCTACTCTATATTCCTTAATAGTGCAGTTATAAAGTTAATTTAATGAGGTACTTTTAAATATATATGCAAGTGAAGACACATTAGAGACTCCAGCTTCATAAGATCTAGATAAGATTGGTTTATGCCCTATTTCACACCTTCTGGAAGACTTCAATGCCATTTCTGAAATAAATGCAAATTTGGAGGACCATCAGATTTAAGTTCTAATTTTATAGAATACTTGTTATATGTTTTATATTTAGCTCAATTCCTTGGTTGCTCCTGTAATAAAACAACCTAACAGGACTTTGCTTGCCACATTTTTTCCTGAAGGTTTGAAGGAGATCCAGAGGGTGGACAGTTAGATTTCAGAAACTACAACAAAATAAATATTAGACATCCCTGTTCTTGACTTTTTTTTAAAACCACATAATTTTTCTTTATATGTATTTATTAAATATATTTAAATGATGTCTGATAAAATGATATAATATGAAATTACCCTATAAATACTGTTTTGTCTCCTATTTTTTCACCTGATATATATCTAAATATCTAGCAATCTTTTCAAATAAACATATTTAATGCCACCACATTATTTTTGAAAGATACATAGTATTTCAATGCAAAGATTTGACATAATTTAGTAAAGCAGATTTCTATTGATGAAGTTTAGATTTCTCACAATTTTCTGCTAATATCCAAAAAGTGCTACAATAACATCTTTGTTTATATTACAAATATAATGTCT
This sequence comes from Tarsius wallacei, assembly GCA_963574415.1. Lineage (NCBI taxonomy): Eukaryota > Metazoa > Chordata > Mammalia > Primates > Tarsiidae > Tarsius > Tarsius wallacei. The sequence continues at coordinate 33,246 of CAUYQG010085389.1, read as the reverse complement.
ACAATTTAAATCAATGGATCAAAATATTTGTGCATGTTAAATCTGATACATAAATTTACACCAATATATAGAGATCATCAATACTATATAAATCTTTGTTTGCCAAAGTATGTGTTGTTAAACTTTTGGAAATTTGCTGCTCTAATGGGTGAAAATTGTAATCTTATGTTTGAATATGAACTTCTTTAACAAGGAATGATTTTTGAACATCTGTCTTTATATCAATACAGTTCTCTCTATATCTCAAACTAGGTGGTAGTTGTCACTGGCTTAACTTTGCCCATCATATGTGCTGTAACTATTTTCCCAGTTTATTGTTTATCTTTTGATTCTTCCTATGGTCTTTTTCTCTTACAAAAAAATAATAAATTTCTGTTTTACTTTCTTTCTGAAATGTGCTTCTTGTATTAAAAAGTTTTTCTCATTTTCAATTCTTCAATCTAATTACCCAGATTTTCTCCTAGTCCTTTTATATTTTTCACTTTATATTTATAAAGTATTGACTCAGCTGAAATATATTTTGATATAAGGAGTGAGATGGCAATTTAATGTTATTTTTTCAAATTCTATTCTTCTAGAACATGAGCTTTTTTAGGGGTGGGAAAAAAGCAAAATATCGATGAAATTGTTTATGAAAAACTGCACAGTGATTCTTTCTTCAACTGCACATTGAAGAGAATGTGGCCATACTGGCATTCAAGTTCTAGAAGAGCCATCATTCTGCTAATTTAGGTTAAATGTTGTTCCAATTTCTTGTGTTTAATTCCTATTTATTTATTTTTTTTATTTTCTGTTCCAGTATATGCATTTAATTTTAGTTTGAGTTAGATTGGGAAAATCTAGAAGATACACATGAGATAAATGAGTAAAACATTCATCTCAAAACTATAGATAGCTACCTTTAATATTTTGAAGTATATTGCTCAGGTAATTTCTACATTCATCTAAAATTGTAATTATATGGGACCAAAATTAAATTTTGAAAGATGCATAGTATTTCAATATAAAGATTTACCATAATTTAGTAAAGCAAAATTCTATTGATGAAATTTAGACTTTTCTCAATTTTCTGCTAATGTTCAAAAAGTGCTGCAATAACATCTTTGCTTATATTATAAATATAATGTCTACAACTTAAATCAATGAATCAAAATATTTATGCATCTTAAATCTGATACATATAAACTTCCAAGTTTTATTTCAAAAATTTACACCAATATACAGAGATCGTCAATATTATATAAATCTTTGTATGTCAAAATATGTGTTGCTAAATGTTATTTTATGTTCAAAATATACAAATTTGTACACATGCATACTCCAAAATGATCATCATCATTTTTAATGACTCCAGGTAATTTTATTTAACCTATAATCCTTATGTGAACAAAGAATTACTTTCAAGACTTTTGTCTTTATTAAGGAAACAAACAGACAGATATTCATTCTCAGATTATTTTCTTTTCTTCCTGCTACTTTTTTTCCTTTCCCATCCTACTCTTATTAGTGAAACAATGTCAATAATCTGGTTATACATCTGAATGCATATTTGAAAATGTTTAGATGTAATTTTTAGGTGCTTCTAAATTAATAAAACAACAGGGAAACTCTTCCAGTTCATCGGTTACATATAAAACACGTTCTATTTAACAACTTCATAGTATACCATAATCTAACTGTACTACAATTATTTCAACGATTTTTATAGTAATGCTTATTAAAACTTTTATGGTTTTTGGCCACTGCAAATATCTGTATTTAATGTATCCTTCTATGTTTGCTGTTTTTTTCCACTGAACAGATTTCCAGAAGTGAACTGCTGGTTCAAATTATGTATTCATGTTAAATGTTAATAGCAATTGTGTGGTTGCTTTCCAAAATTATTGTATTAATTTGCATTTCCATCAGCAACATAAGATGTGCCCAGTTTTTCTAATCTTACCAGCACTGGGTGCTAGCAGATTTTAAATACCTTATTGCAGAATAATATACATACACAAAAATATACAAATCATAAGTATACAACTTAATAAACTTTAACAATATGAATATACTTAATCAGGAAAACAGAACATTAAAAGCATTACAGAAGCCTTTCTTATGTCCCCTTTTAGCAAAGGGAGCCCTTATCCTGACTTCTAACATCATAAAATCACTTTGACTATTTATTACATTTAAATAAAAGTGATTATGTAGTATGTAATCCTTTATGTTTGGTTTCTTTTTTTTTTTTTTTAGTTGGAGTCTCACTCCGTCACCCAGACTGGAGTGCAATGGCCGCTCCCGGCCACAGCAGCCTCGACCTGCTGGGCTCCGCGATCCTTCCACCTCAGCCTTCAAAGTCGCCGGAACTACAGGCGCTGCACTACCACGCCCGGCTAATTTTTTGATTTATTGTAGAGATGAGGTCTCGCCAAGTTGCCCAGGCGGGTCTCGAACCCACGAGCTCAGGCAATCCACTCACATCAGCCTCCCAAAGCGCAGGATTACAGGCTGAGCCACCGAGCCTGGCTTATGTTTGGTTTCTTATGCGCATAAAAATATTTGCAATATTCATTCCTATTGTTAACATGCAGTAAGAGTTTAATTTTTTAAACGTCTCTATTGTATTTAATTCTATGAATATATAACTGTTTATCCCATCTACTGTCAATATACACTATGTTTGTATCCCAGTTTTTGACTATGATGAACAATGCATCAACAAACATTCTAGTACATGCGTTTTGGAAAACAGGTTTGCATTTCTGTTGGTTATATATCTAGAAATGGTACACCTTGGTATTAAAGCAGGATTATTCATCTATTATTGGTATTGCCAAACAGTTTGCTAATAGATTTACAAATTTACACTCCTACTCATCGTGGTGCATTAGAGTTCTAGTTGTTCCAAATTCTCATCAACATTAGCATTTTTTCTTTTTTACTTTTAGCCGTTGGATAGTGTGTAGTTGTATCACATTTGTTTAAATTTTATTTCCTTTTTCTTTCAAAGTGGGTAGTGTATCAGGATATATGCTCTAAAATTAATAAATCAAGAGATAATGGTATTAAAATCACTAGGGTTCTTGAAAATTGAAGACAAGTCTAGAAACTATCAAAAATATAACACATACATTATAACCATTATAACCACCATTGCAACCTCATCCACAAAATAAAGGAATGCATAGACTATATACCTAAAATAAAAATTAAATAACTTCAATAGAGAAAAATATAACAGAATGAAGGAGTAAACATATCTACTAGATCAATCAATACAAAAGGATGAACTTAATTTAAAAAATGAGATATTAGATTAAAATCAAAGCTCGATCATGTGATCAAGAAATGTGCAAAACACATATATTAAAGTCAAACATATGAGCAAAAATGTAACAAGGAAATCAAAATTAAATAAAAACAAGATTTATAATATTATTACCAAACAAAATCAAAATCAAGGCAAAAATAGAGATTCAACTGTTTTTTCTTTGCAGCAACTAAAGTACCATCAAAATTAATTCTGAAAAATCTGTAAGAAATTAAAGGGATATAGGTAAAAAAAATCATAATATAGTCACATTAAATTCTTTTAATATGTGAGATATGAAGCAGATAAAATGATAAGTAGGAGATAAATATATATATTTCATATTAGTTCATCAGAAATTGGTGTCAAATATTTTTCACATGTCTATTAAGATGATTATCTGTTTTTTTCTTTTTAAAGTTTATTAATACAGTAAATGATGTTTTTAGAGTTTCTAATGTTAAATCAAAATAATCCCACTGAGTCATGGTGTATTTTCTTCTAAATATATCATTGAATTCTATACTAAAGTTTCATTTAGAATGTTTTCATCTAAGCTGATCAGGAATATTAATCTGTAGTTTTACTTTAAAGGATTTACTCTACTCTTACCCTCCATCTTTCCCCTCCACCACATTTTGGCTAGTTTAATTATTATTAAACAAGAATATTGTTTTTTAGTGTGACACATAGACAGTATCTACATCCAAATTACCAAGAGTAATTATTTAACAGGCAGTTTCCTGGGCTCAGATGAGAATTCCAAATAAGAATCTGTCAGGGTAGGATGTAAGAATAAACATTTTAACATGTCAGAAATTTTTCTTACACGCTAAAATTTGATCATGTCTATTTTTATCTGCATATATTTAATTACTATATTTCAACTTTATAAGTTGGTTTAGCTTCTTTTGAAAGAGTTAATTGGGCCATTATTATTATATTTTTAAGTGCACTTCCAGTTTTCCCCCCTTCTCATAGTTTTTGTGTCATAGTATTTTTTATATTAACTGTTATAATATTTACATTCTGTATTCTAATTATAACTACCATATTTTGTAGAATTATTTCTGTATTTACAATAATTTAATGAGTTATAGTTGAATTTTGTTTTTATATCCAGTATGACAACTTCTGCCTTCTAAAGTAATGTGCTTAGACTATTTACATTTTATTTTATTTTATCTTTTAATTTTTTTTAGATATGGGGTTTCTCTGTGGCCTGGCTGACATGCAGTGGTGCAAACATTGTAGCTTCAAACTCATTGGCTCAATGATCCTCCTGCCTCAGCCTCCTGATTCTCTTAGATTACAGAAGTGTGAGTCACCACACTCAACTATTTACATTTAATATGATTGCTAATGACATTAGATGTAATTTATTTTGATATTTATTTTTTAAATTTTTTCTATCTATTCTTTGTTCTTTTCTACTTTTGTCAATTTTTCAATTAATTGATTATTTTTATGAATCCATTTTATTCCCTTTGTTCAATTATTATCTCTACCCCTTGGACATTTTTTAGTCAAGTATGTTTTCTTCCTTACCTCATTTCCTTTGGTGACTCCAGTTACACATATAGAAGACTACTTGAAGTTATCTCACAGATAGCTGATGCTCTTTACGTTAAAAATTTTTTTTGTCTCTGTGTTGTCTTTTGGGAAATGTATATTGCTGTGTCTTCAAGTTTACTAATTTTTGTCTTCTATAATTTCTAATCTGCCATTAATACCAGCCAATATAGTTTCAGCTTGGATGTTGTAATGTTCATCTATACATCTGGTATAGATTTTTTTTTTTACAATTTTTGTCTATTTAAATTTTTGAATATATGGAATAATTATGTGTTTTAATGTCTGCTGATTCAAACATATGTATCTGTTCTAGGCCAGTTTAAACTGGCTTATTTCTCTTTTCATTATTTGTCTTTTTTTTTTGTTTTTTTTTGCTTTTTCATGCCTGATAGTCTTTGATTGAATGATAGAACTTGTAATTTTTTCCCTCTATAGTCCTATTTGTATTTTGTATACTTATACATATTTTTGAGTTGTATTTTGTAATGCAGTTAAATTACTTGGAAATCGTTTTATTCTTTCAGATGCTGCCTTTTAAATTTATTGGAATAACCAGAGAAACATTTTGATAAGTCTGATTATTCCTCTTTACTGAGGCAAGAAACTTCTAAGTATACTACCAATGCTTTGTGAATTTTAAGGTTTTTCAGTCTGGCAGGTGGAAATATTATTCTAACTAACTTTGTATGGTGTCTCTGGATTCTGTGCCTCTGATATTCTAAGGTCATTTTCTTCTTAATTCTAGGGTATTTTGTTGACACACTTGCTGATTAGTACTTTGGTAAATATTCAAAAGAAACCCTCTGCAGTTCTCTGTAGGTCTTGCTTTGAGCGACTTTCTCCTTTCTTGTACTCTGACCTGTGAATTCTATCTTTTATTTTTCCTTCCTGAATTTTCATCTTTGTCTCCTGAATTCTTAATGTTATCTGTATTCCCTCTCTTTGTGCTCTACTCTGGGGATTTTCTTAAACGTAATGCTCATTTCACTTCTTTCCTGTTTGTCAAGGATCATTCATTGTCCTTTGTTACTTAATGTGCAGTGTAAACAAATGAAATTATAAGGATGTGTTTTCTGATAATTAAGGTATTACATTAGAAATAAACGTCAATAAAGTGTCTAGAAAAGTTGTGCATATTTAAAGATTAAATGGCACGCTCCCAAATAACCCATGAAGCAGAAAGAAATCATAAGATGAAATAGAAAATAATCTAATTGAATAACAGTGAAAATACTACATATTGAAACTTAGGAGGGGAAGACAGCTAAAAAGGATTTAAGAGACCTCATCTCTACAATAAATTTAGAAATTTATAAATCTAATGTTAACATTAGAAAAGGAGAAAGATAAAATAGTTGATCTAAGCCTCAACCTAGAGAAGTTAGAAAATTTGCCAAATTTAGAGTAGATGAAAAAATAATGATAAAAATAAATGAAATAGAAAACACGAAAAAACAATTGGATGAGAGGGCAAAGCTAAAATTAGAGTTTTTGGAAAGCTTAATAAAACTGATATACTTTGGCAGAATGATCAAGAAAAAAGAGAAACTTAATTACCATTATAATAAATAAAAGAAATATACATTTAATAGCAATTAAAAGAATAAGAGAAATTAAACAAGTTGAATGTCTTTCTTTTGAAAGTCACATGCCAAAATCAAAATAATAAGAAAAAAATTTAAACAGTTCAATGTTTACTATACATATTGAATTTGTAATTTGAAAGGAAAAGCAGGCTGGGCACGGTGGCTCAGTCTGTCATCCCAGCACTTTGGGAGGCCCAGGTGAGTGGATTGCCTGAGCCCAGGGGTTCGAGACCACCCTGATCAAACTAGTGAGATCTCGACTAGTTGGACATAGCGGTGTGCGTTTGTGGTTCCCGCTACTTGAAAGGCTGAGGCAGAAGGATTGCCTAAGCCCAACAGATCGAGGCTGCGGTGGCCGTGAGTGTGCCACTGCACTCCAGCCTGGGCAACAAGAGTGAGACTCCAATTCAAAAAAAAAAAAAAAAGTAAAAGCAAAAAGTTTCTAAAGTAAAACTCTAAACCCAGATGATTTTATTGGTGAATTCTAATTATATGCAAACTCCTTCATAAAATATAAGAGGAGGAAATAACCAATATTCTATATAAATTTATATAATTCATAACATTAACAAAACAAAGGTTGAAAACATCAATTTAGTAGGTACAGAAAAATTATTTGATTTAAAAATACACGGTTTTAAAAATTAGAAACATAACCAAAAAAACCTAACCAAATTACAACGCAAAGACTACTTTCCTAATCTAATAAAAGTTATCTGCAAAAAACTGATAGCTGTCATACTTAATAACCAAATATTAAACAATTTTACCTCACACATTCTTTGAGTAAAAATCAAGATATTTACTATCATATTTTCTATTCACTTTTCACTAGAAATTTTAACTTGTGCAATAATGCAAGAAAATAAAATAAATGGTATTAAGCTTTGTCACAAAAAATACAAACTTTTCTTTTTAACAAACAGCATACTTAAATAACATGCAAAAACACTGCTAGAATTAATAAGTGAAGTTTTCAAGGTCAAAAAACAAAAGTCAATTGTATACTAGCAATGCCTAGTTGACATTGCAAACAGTTCCAATTTTAATAGCATCAATAACAAAATACTGAATAAATTTAACAAAAGATATGTTAGACAGCTAAACTATAAATTATAAGATGTTATCAAGAAAAATTAATGCAAATAAATGAAGAGATACACTATATGTTCATGTATTAGAAGACTTAATACTGTTAAGATATCAATTCTCCCTAAATTAAACTGTAGAGTCATAACGCCAGCATATTTTTCTACAGAAATTAATAAGCTGGCTCTAAAATTTACATGCAAAAGCCTGAGAATATCCAAAATAATGTTGCAAAAAAAGGACACATTTGTTAAACATAATTACCAGATTTTAAACTATGCAGTAATCAAGAGAGTGTTTTATTGGCATAAAATATGACAAATAGATCAAATGGATACAGTACTCCAGAAATAGTTCTAAACATACATCTTTTAATAGAGATACTAGAGCAATTAAATGTGGAAAATGGTCTTAAATTATTGGTGCCACATTGGAAAAAAATTTATAAAAAGTACACAAACCAAAACATTAAGATGAATCATATATATATATTTCATATATATATGTATGTATATATATAGAGAGATGGAAGCTTAAACTTTAAGCTTTAATAAATCTATAGGGGAAAATATAAAATATCTTTCTAGCCTTGGGGGGACAAAGATTTCTTAGAGAGGGTACAAAAAATGTATTAATATTGAAAGAAAAATGAATGACAAATTAAACTTGATCAAAATTAAATAACTTTTGTCACAGCCTGGGGAAAACCATATGCAATTTAAGTTTCTGGGAGAATATATCCAAATTATATTGAATATATATATATACAATTGTCCCTATGTATCCACAGAAGATTGGTTCCAGGATTCCCATGGATACCAAAATTCATTGTTGCTACAGTGTCATATAAAATGGTGAAGTGTTTGCATGTAATCTATGAATATCTTCTTGTATAATTTAAATCAGGAGTCCCCAACATCATTATAGGTCCATGACCTGTTATGAACTGAGGTAGAGCTGAGGCTGTGATGCTAGCTCTGGGGAGCGGCTGCAAATACAGATTAACATTAGCAGTGAGCCTTGACTGCACATCTCCATTCCCCTTGCATGGAAAAAATGTCTTCCATAAAACCAGTTTCTGACCCCCAAAATGGTTGGAGATCACCGCTTTAAGTTATCTCTCGGTTACTTACTTATAATACCTAATACAATGTAAGTAGTTGTTATACTGCACTGCTTTTTATTTGTATTATTTTTTATTGTACTGTCAGTTTTAATTTTGTTGAATACGTTTGATCCACAGTTAATTGATTTTGTGGATATGGAGCCTGCAGATACAGAGGGCCAACTGTATATCCAGAATTTACACAGATCTACTTTTGTTTTTACAAAAAACAAAAAAAGACAACCAAACCCCAAATGGGCAATGGTAGTGAATAAACACTTCTCCAAAGATATACGAATGATGAATAAGTGTATCAAGAGGTGATCAGAATTATAAGTCATCAGATAAAAGCAAACCGAAAGGAAGATAAGATTTCCACTACAATGGAAAAAATTAAATGCACAATACCAAATGTTGCAAACCTGTGGGGCAACTTACTATCTCATATATTTCATGTGGAAATAAAATCATTTGGAAAATTATTTAGTTATTTCTTATAAAGTTTATTATATATTTATTCTATGACTTAGTCATTCTACTGCTATTTTCCTAAGGCACATGAAAATATATGTTCACAAAAAAGTTTGGGGAAGAATGTTTATGGACAATTTAGCCATAATAGCCAAAAACGTAAAACAGCCCAAATGACTCCCGAAGAGAAATTTATTTTTCATAGATCTGGAGATTAGGAAGTCCAAGATCAAGATGCCAGCAGGTTGGGTTATCTACTGAGGAATATTCTTGGCTTCCAAGATGGTGTCTTATTGCAGTTTTCTCCAGAAGGGACAACACTGTGTCCCTCACATGGTGGAAGACTGGAGGGCAAGAGAGGCAAAGCTCACATGAAGCATCTTTCATAATGGCTTTAATCTCCTTCATGAGAGGAAGAGTCTTCGTAATTTAATCATCTCTTAAAAGTTCAATCTCTTAGTATAGTCACATTGGCCATTAAATTTCATCACCTGAATTTTGGAGATGAAATTGTCAAACCATGGCAGATTGTGATGATATCAGTACAAATGATTATCACTAGTAGCAAAACTGCTCAAGATGTATGCTCATGTATGTTTTGAATAAAACTGGCACCACATCACAATATCTACACTTCCAAAACTCCATTCATAAGTCCTACTTGTATCCACTAAGAAAATATCTGTTGAGGACTGGTTCTTTAAAATAAGTCTAGCATAAGCCGGGCTCGGTGGCTCAGCCTGTAATCCCGCTCCTTGGGAGGCTGAGGTGAGTGGATTGTCTGAGCCCGCGGGTTCGAGACCCGCCTGGGCAAGCGAGACCTCATCGCTACAATAAAAAAAAAAAAAAAAAATTAGCCGGGCGTGGTAGCGCACGCCTGTAGTTCCAGCTACTTGGAAGGCTGAGGCGGACGGATCACCGGAGCCCAGCAGGTCAAGGCTGCGGTGGCCGGCAGCGGCCACTGCACTCCAGTCTGGGCGAGAGAGCGAGACTCCAACTCAAAAAAATAAATAAATAAATAAATAAAATAAGTCTAGCACTAATCACTATAACCATATGTTTCAGGCTGTCTTGGAATATAATGACAATTATAAATAATTCTGAGGACTCTCATAGGTGAGGAATGCCTACTTCTAGTTTTAGAATTTTAAGCTAAACATCTGAAAGTAAATATCAAATATTTACCTTGGAGACAAACTAGATTTGTATAACTCTGTAGAGTTTTGAGGTCGTAAGCTATTAATTACACCATATCTGTCCATTTGTGAGGCTATATGTACTTTTGGGAAAAGCTATTGAGGCAATTGTTTAAATGGGATTATCTTGTAAGTAAGTAGGAAGTTTTTATTTCCAGCAAATTATTTTTCCTGGACCAAAAAGACTGAAACAATTTTTTAGTGTGAAACCTTTTTTAATACTCCAGTGGATATAAAACTACTTTATCTCTATTCCACTAGATCTTGTTGTTGCAAACCTCAATATGGTTGCCTGATGGTATCCAGATATTTTTGCAGATCTGTTTTGGCTGGTGGTATTTGGTTCCAACGTAATAAGCACAATGCATTCTGCAGTGTTAACCCTAAGTTATCCCTTGAATCCTTTTGTATCTTTCTCCTCAGCTGCATTCTGGAAACAAAATTCTTACTTGCCCTTGGAAGCAGAACATAATTTATTCTATCTAGTGGATATTAATAATTTTTAAATGTGTTGGTGCTCAAAATGATAAGCAGCAGTTTGATATCTGTTGTCTTTGAGTATGAACTGGTTGGGGGAAATAGGGTACACTCAGCAGTGTTTTTTCAAACTGCTTATATTCAAGTTATTTATTACATTCTAGAGTGCATTCTCCTTCCCTCTCTAACTACAGCCCAGTGATAGTGACTTCTGTAGGGACAATGATGGAAATGAGCAAGTCATTTGGAAAAAGACTAATCACCACTTTTAGATGTTTGGATGTTCTGTACACAGTTAATGTGTGATATTTGATGAGATGTACATCAAGAAGATATTTTTGCTTGTAATTAAATATGTGTGAATATACATACATGTACTTTCTTTTTTATAATTCATGTTATTTTTCTATGAGAAGGGCAAAAATAAACTTAAAAATAATTATTAGCCGGGCTCGGTGGCTCAGCCTGTAATCCCGCGCCTTTGGGAGGCTGAGGTGAGTGGATTGCCTGAGCCCGCGGGTTCGAGACCCGCCTAGGCAAGCAAGACCTCATCTCTACAATAAAATCAAAAAATCAGCCGGGCATGGCAGCGTATGCCTGTAATTCCGGCTACTCGGAAGGCTGAGGCGGAAGGATCGCCGGAGCCCAGCAGGTCAAGGCTGTGGTGGCCGGGAGCGGCCGCTGCACTCCAGTCTGGGCAACAGAGTGAGACTCCAACACAAAAAAAAAAAAAAAAAAAAAATTATTAACTTGTTATCATTTTCCTTTATTTGTTGTGAAGATATTATGCTACTTTTTAATTTTAATGTCACAAAACATCCTTTTGTCTTAATCAGTCATGTGATGTTTTGCTAGTAATTTGTTAAACTGTTGAAAATTTTCAATTACTTGCTCATCATTTGCTCTAAAGAGAATAGATCAGGTTAAGCATTTTTACGTACTTCCATTCTTGAGTTGGCCAGGAAGACCTGGAGTTATAAATAAAATTATGTGTTTGTCATAACCTGTGGGCCACTCTTCCTAAAACCTCTTCCATACCAATGGGAACTTGCAGAGTCTGTGAACATCTGTCCAGTGTTGCAAAGCAAAAAAAGGTCAATGGTCTAACAGGCAAGTGTCATTCATAAATCTTCAAAAATCAATCCTTACTAACCCTTTGTTTAACAAAATTCTTTTGAAACATAATCATGAAGTTGTTCACATACTCCATTATCTTTTGTTGTTTCTTTAAATTGTCTTAAGAAAAAAATAAACCTTTTGTCTCTTGCTACCATATTGCATATATTTTTTTCATCTCTTATCAACTAGAAAATTCTAAAGACTGTTTTGTCCCTGAATATTATCATTGCCTTTTGCTTGTCCTAGAAAGCTAGTCCAGAATTGCTTTGTGGATTTTAGGTAATTGTTCCAGTCCTGGTATCATTATGTAGGTGTTGCCCTTTCTTCCTTCATTCTAATCAACCCATCATAGAAAACAAAGATCTTTCCTTATAATTTAATCCTCAGTCTACCTGTACTAATTGGGGCAGTTATAAATAGTATTTTTGACACATAGGTCTTGATAAGAGAAAAAAGGAAAAAAGATATAGTCATCCCACATCGCTGTAATTCTGAAGAAACTAAAGAGGTACGAAGAAGAAGAGAATGTGGTTGAAACAAGAAATTACACCATCTGGGCAATCCTCAAAATCGCCAGATTGCCTGATAGTAACTGAGCACCATATTTTCCCTTCCATGCTCTCCCCTATATTTTGGAAGTTGGGAACCTAAGAGCAACATTTCCAAAACACATGTCAGCAAGGTTAGAATTGCAACCTGCAAATAAGAGACGCTTGCATCTTGGAAAACAGAATAGAAGCAAACTTATTACTGAATCTACGTTGAAATGGGCAAGAATGTGTATTTAGTAAGATGGAATAAGATTTTAACACATACATCTGTGTATTTTCCTGTACATCAATGTTGGTGTTGTCAACATTAATAGTTGTTTCCTGCCATTTTGCACTTTCTGAGATCTTTTTTTTTTTAATGTTCATGGAGACTTTTCCTAACTTTCACTTCTCTAACCCTTCCAGTGGTTTTATAAGATTTTAACTCGTGTTAAATAGCTTTCTGCTAGAAATATCTACAATGGTTTCTTTAGCTATTTGAATTTTGACCAGTTTCTCCCTTCTTCCTTGTTGACAAGATTCTAGATCATTCTGCGTGAACAGTAAATAAATTCTAGATATACAACCCTTTATACTTATGCAAATATCTACCTTAAATGGCCTTCAACAAATAAAACAAATCTGATTCTGAACAAATATGCAGCTTTACTAGACTCCTGTATAACTAAAACCTTACTTTCCTAGATGTGTGATAAAACAGGAAAAAATACTGATTTACGGCCTTGCAAATCTATCTTCAAAATCTGATTTTAATATTTACTTCACTTCTGAGTACTACCTCAATTCCAGGAATTCCAAGAAATTACGACAGTAAAATAGTTAAAGAGTCCCTGTTCCCACCTTCATGATCTTTACAATTTAGCAGCAAATATTGCTGGGAAAGAGAATTTGCATAGGATAAAACATATAGGTAACAGTTAGGGACTGAATAGCTTTCCATGTCACAAAAAGATTTTGAGTTTATTTTAAGAATTATGAGGAGGCATCAAAGAATTTTCATAAGAACAGTGATTTGACAAAATCTAAGTTTTTGAAAAATCACTCTGGATAGTAGGTGAAAGTTGAATTGGACGGGAAGAGGACAAGATATAGAGAAATCAATTCGAAAGAAATTACATTAATCCACAGAAAAGGTTTTAGCGGTCAAGGGAGACAAGCATAGCCTGGATCACGGAGATGGAGGAAAGTGAATTAATTCAGAAAACATCCAGAAGTTAGAACAAGATGTGACAACTAATTGGATATGTGAAATAAGGCGACAGAAGAGTCAAGGTGACTCCAAAGTGTTAGACTTTTGAGAAATGGGTGTAGAGTAGTGTCATCATTGAAACAGGGAACACAAAAAGGCCAAGGGGAGATGGGGTGAGGTGAGGTGGGGTGGGGTGGGGTGTGCAGGGAAATGTCAGACTATGCTTGAGACATGCTGGATTTGATGTGCATGCTGGTGAGAAACCCACGTAGACGTGTTATATCAGCCAGGAGAGATACAGGTTTGAAGTACAGAAGGAAGGTCTGGTCTGAAAATAAAGATTTGAGCAACCTCATAGTGTGGATTATAAGTACAGCTGTGGCAGCAGATCCAATGACTCAAACTCAGGTATAAAATGAAAAGAGAGCTGAGCTGTGGAGGAGTCACCTTATTTTTATTTTTTAGTTGCATCAAAGCCTTAGTGTTGACTGAGACAGGAACTCTGACATAAAATTCCACATAATTTCCCAAATTCTTTTATTTCAATAGTAAAATCACTACATAAAAGATGTTTTATTCATGAATTGACATAATGAACTGGACCAAATACATGTTAACTGAACCATCAATTAAATTCTAATAACTTACTACTATAGGTGACACAGTAGCACATACATTTCTTACAGTGTAAGAATTATCCAAGGGGAAGAGAATCTTTAACCATAATTTTTTACTAGCATCTAAAACAAAGTAACTGCTATTTAAAAGACAAAAAGCTTATTTTTGGACAGCTATACTTGGTCTAACAGAAAAATGAAATCTTCAGTTACATAATATTTTACAGATATTTTTGTTGACTCCTTAATCTGTTCTCCACCTAATGTAACTCCTATTGTTTTTATTCTTTTTCAGTGTTCTGAAAGTGCAGTACTCTTAAAAAAGACTAGTCTCTTATTTCTAGCAAGGAAGGAATTTAATAAGATTCATAGTAGGTACTGTAAATATATCCATAAAATGAAGTTCTCCAGTTATTAAAATGAATGTTGTAACTAAATACAATACTTAAGTTGAACTTATTTAAAGTTTTTAAAATATATTCACAAATTCCGTCATATACAAAAACATGACTACAATGAAACTTTAACAGCATCCAAAGGAAGTACCACTATTTTAAAATCTCAATTGTTTCTCATGAACATAGAAGGGTTTTAAGCGTCTTTGGTTGTGTACTACTAAATTAAAATTATATTCATAAAATCATTAAATGAAAAATACTATAGCATCTATGTTCTCCTATTTATAGGTACAATTTTATTATGTATATATTCATGTAATAAAAAACATAGCTAATTGTTTTGAAAAGAGAATAATAACTTATGTGAAATTACTTGAATCAGAACATTTGCAAGGTGGAATGTTTCCAATGTTTTTAGTTATTGTTACCAGATGGGTACATATTCATGAAATTATACTGTTTTATTTATGGTGAATGGGGCCACAGAAGATAAATTTAAAAGTTATACTATAGTGATCTGTAAATAAATTACAGTTATGTACCTGTGCAAAAATTGCTTATAAATAACCAAAAAATGTTAAAAAGCGCCACAAAAATTGTTTTCCAACCTGATTGAGTTTATAGTACAAATTTAATTCCAACAGGAATAACAGAAATCATACATGTTCAAAGGTATGACGATTAGCAGTGATGACAATTGTTAAGTTGTATGCATAATATCTAAATAGTATCTCTATAAAGCAGAAATAATTTGAAAGGAGAAATTAAATGATGGTTTGCTTTTCTTGCAATTCCGAGAATTTTAGCCTTTGATTCTGGGTGAAGAAACTTTCACCAAACGTGCATTTGGTTTTAAGAACTGGCTCACTGAATGTTAAGGACTTTCCCCATCATTAGCCAAAATATTAATTATATAGCAAATTTCAGTTTCTTTATTTGAAGCAATTCAAATAGTTGGTGACATTTACCTGCAGCGTTATAGACAGATTTTGTCTATAGGAAGAACAATACAATCAAAATACAATGAAGAAGAGCCCGTGGCTTCCTAGAGAAATTTCTGTTTAGGAGACTTTTCATCAGCTGAGGGAGAGCAGTGAATTGCACAGCAACTCCAGTCCAGGTCTTAATGTGACTTGGAAGTCAATTCATTTTACTTACCATCTTTTAGCAATGTTGAAAAGGCCAATTCCTTGTTTGAGTTTTTGTTTTTGTTTGTTTCCCCACTCTGAGAAAATTGTCAAAAGCATTTCTCTCTGTTTTTACTCATAATTCAAACTACCATCCAAGCAACTGTAAGCAAACCATTTTGTTGCTTTATCTTTGAACTGGAGTATTTTCACCTAGGCTCAGCCAATCTCTTTTTCAGGAATTAAACTGCAGATGCTTCCATTTATAGATTCTGTCTTCCTTAAAACAGAACATTGAGATGCACTTGTGTGCCTTTCTCAACCAGATTTATAGCTCTGGTCAGAAGTCATCCATATATTTTCACATCTCAGTTTCCTTAGACGTTGGTAGCCTCTGTGAAAGAATCATTGGGACCACTGTTCTTTTTGACTTCCAGATTCTTTTTAGCCTTGAATGTCACGGACACCTCAGAGTGAATGGCATCCATCCGCTGCTCACAGCGGAAGGCCGAGAGGAAAGCCTTTCTGTAGTTGCTGTTCATCCAGCCATAAAGAAGGGGGTTGGCGAAGGTGGAGCACATGGCGATGATGTGGAACACTGTGAAGATAAGCTTGTATTCCTTCAGGTCTAGCACCTGGTTGTCAATGTCCACAGCGAGTTGGAAGGCATGGAGGGGTAGCCAGCTGACCGCAAACACCACCACCACACACACCAGCATTTTAGTGGTTTTTTGCCTCCGCTGATGGTACTGATCATTAGCAGCTCCTGGGCTGACATGGTTCTTCAGTTTACTCCAGATACGAGTGTAGGAAAAAGATATGATGCCCAGAGGCAAAACATACAGGATCAACAAGGAGGAAAGACTGTAGATAGTGCCATACATGCTCTTTTCCTCACCGGGCCACTTCTCAGTGCAGGCCACAATCTCAAAATCTGGAATGATCTCAATCAGCGAATACTCCCGGAAGATGGCCAGGGGACTTGCCAGCAGGGCACTGATACCCCAGGCCAAGCCAATAATCAGGAAGCTGATGCGCTTGGAGATCTTGCTCTCTAGGTGGTAGACAATACACCGATGCCGGTCCAAGGCAATTACTGTCAAGGTGATTGTGGACACCTGTACTGCCAGGCCCTGTGCATAGGGCACCAGGTGGCATAGAACGGGGCCCATTTTCCACTCCCCCATCAAGGTGTAGGTAAGAGTGAATGGTAGGCACAGGGTGTTCACCAAAAGATCTGCCACAGCCAGATTGGCAATGAAAAAGTTGGTCACTGTGCGCATGCTCTTGAATTTGATCACCACATGGATTACCAAGGAGTTGCCAATTACCCCAAGCAAGATGATGGAACAATAGGCCAATATGAGGATAACCTGTACCTCTATCAGCTTGGTGCTGTCTATAAGCTCTGGCTCAGGGTCAGGGACCAGTTCCCCTCTAGGAGTGGTTTGCCCTGGCCCGTACTGTTCCACCTTCATTTCTTCCAAGGTCTGGTTCTCATCAGCCTCTGCGCTTATTGGGCCCATTTTCAATAGAGTTCCTATTGGCTTGCAACTAGCACAAGAATCTACAATAAAAGAGAGAGAGAGAGAGAGAGAGAGAAAACAGATACGGAACAAGGAAAATGCAAGAGCAAAGCAAAGCAATTTCACAAATGCACTGGTTTAATTTTAGTTGGGGCTCAAAATATCCTCGGCACTCTAAAATTGCACATGGTATAACATTTTAATAAAACAAGACTTTTAATAAGCCCATTCAAAAATATGGATCAATTTAATAAAGTCTTTGAAATGTTTACTGGTAAAATTTAACACCTATAGTATAAACACAATTCAAATGTGAATTCTACCAAAGGGATTCATTTTAAGTGGGATGAATATTATAAATTTTATCAATTTTATAACTGATATAGATTCATCAAATTAATTTCCAGGTAGTTAAAAAGGAAAGCTTTCTTCCATTTCTTGACAGTCTTAAATTTATAAATATACAGCAACAAGTTGTAAAGAAAAGGGAAAAATATTAAGACCAATTGCCTGGTACCTAAACTTTAGGAGTATAAAACATCTAAGATAAACTAAGCAGATTTTGTTTCATAGTCATATTTTTCTTGTGCAGGAATTAGTATTAAAAACAGGTAGCCTGTGCAGACCTGTTGCTTCTTTGAATGATCTGAAACAAACTTTACTAACATAGAGCATCCTATGCTTCCTGAAATCTTTTTTTAACCCCACACTTAAGAGTCCTCAGACTAGTATTCCCTGATATATCTCTCCCACCTGTCTTCTCATAATTTCTACAACACTGGCTTTGTTCTCAATTTCCTACCTTAATTAAAAGTCTTCACACTTACTTTCCTTCCTCTTTGCTTTTATTTATTTATTCATTCACTCATCTAACTGATATAATTGACAATGTACTAGATGCCACGTGTGGCTTTACCATCGCTGTGCTTATGTTTATTCAAACATTCATTCATCAAACATTTAAAAACCTATGTCCTGAACTAGGATTTTTGCTGAGTGAAAAGACAAGAGGGTGGTACCTCTGCTTAAGACTTTCACATTTTACTGGGCAGAACCTACTCTGGCAGAAAAATGTTTCTTCTGAAAGCCAAATGTGATCATACTATTTTCCTCAATGTCAGTCTCCAGCATGCTTAAAACAATATATTGTTTTCTGATGTAAGTTTCCTTTTTTCAGTCTATAAAGCATTCAGATCCCAATATCGTGGCTAGTGGTAATATCTGTCAAGTATATTCATAATCCCAAAAGGCTGCCACTACTAATTCAGAATCTCTTTTAAATGAATTTGTTTTTAGTTAGACATGATAGTTTTATAATAATTTGGTTTTAGTTCATCTATCTCCATTGATAGGCAGAGTCTTATTTATTCAGTCTACAATGCCAGGCTGGGCCTGTGCACCCCAGCTCTTCACTCCTCACCCATCTGCCCTCTCCATGCCTTCCCCCTTGCTCTCACCACAGGAGGGCTGACTCTTGCAGACCACCTTTCCAGGCTCCCAAGTTTCTGGCTAAGTTTGGTGAGTGGGAGGCACTGGCAGGTAGAGGGCAGCAGCCATAGCGGCTTCCCCCTTCTCTTGGCAGTGCCTCAGCAAATCTTCTGAAGCTCTGGCTTCCATAGGACAGATCTATTGTGATTCAGTTTCCAATGCATGCCCCTGGTCCCTGGGCCTTGGTCACACTAACTCTTCCCTGTGTACCTCCAGATGGAAATAGTAATGACTCCCCTGCTCTTGCTAATTCCTGGGTAGTCTTAACATCCCTTGCTTGACCTCTAACACTTGTGCAACCAGTTCTCTGCATTAGATTCTCCCCCTTTTTACACTCTTGCATAAATTCTGTTTTGCATGATCTGCTATTAGCATGCATAAATGTTTTCATTAATTTGCCTTTCCACTAAAGGGTCTGTGCCCACAGGTTGATAACACTGGCCTATAGAGGACAATCCCAACTCCATAGGTATGGTATTCAAGGCTTTTCTTGAACTTATCCTTTCATACTCCTCTGCCCTCATCTCTTCTGTCATCCCAGTATATCTCCCCTGCTCCCAATTGTAGCAACAACTCAGCCTTTCTTGTGCCTTTTTGCCCTCCCTGTTCTGAACTGAGAAGCCTCTCAAGTAACCACCTTCCGATGCTCACTTCGAGTATTGCACATACCACATGCCACATTGTGATTCTTTTCCTTCACTCATCCACTACAGCAATCTTGCAGATACCACATGTCACAGCAATAATGCACATACAACATGCCACACTGTAATTCTTTTCCTTCACTCATCCACCACTGCAATCTTTTTGAGGACAGAACCTGGACCTTCATCCATCATTTAATCTCAATGATTTAGCAGGACAAATATAAAGCTAAAGTGAAGCACAATTTTACTGAATTATCAGTGCTACAAAAATACAAAGTATAATTTTGATCCTTTCCTTTACTGATGACAGCTGTCTATGCTGGATTCTTTGCTATGACACAACATCCTTATGCTTATTTTCTTGTTCTTAATCAGAAAACTGCTTATACAAGAAACTTGTTCTAAGACCCTGTTAAGTCAATTCCTGACTATAACATTTTAAATTGTCAGTCAATATACCCCATAAACAAACCTTTCTACCTCAAGGTTTTCTCTCCCTCACTCAGCTCTACCCCCCCCTTGTCGATTTTTATGTTTTATCTCCCTCTCTCTCTGTCTCTCACCACCCCCTTTCCATAGAGCTTTATTATACAGAGAGACATGGGAGTTTCCATGTACTTATGTATTTGCTATACTGATATATTCCACTTCCCTCTGCATAAATTTCATATATAATATTCCAAGGAGTCTCAGCCTTTTTCCACATTTGCCTCCATTCCTTAGTAATTAGAAAAAGCTGAAACAAACCATTCAGATCTTGAAGTGTACATCTGTTAGCTAGTGCCCTTTCCCTTAATCTAAGAGAGAAACTGATTTTACAGACTATAATTACTCAATCCTGACAAGCCATTAACAGAATTAACAAGATTCTAAGAGATTGGAGTTTGGAGGTTGTAGGAGATTAAATTGAGAGTGAGCATGAGATTGAAAGATATTAGGAGGTGGGGTATCCTTGATTTAATGACTTATTTTGCTTTTTCTTCCCAGTCCTTTTATTTTTTTTCTATATTTCAAAGCCCTTTTATTTAAAATTTATCTGCAGTAATAGTTATTGATCTGAAAGTTATTAGCATATGGACACTATTAGCTGTTCTAAAGCATGTCACTGGCCTTCAGCCAGGCTAAAGCATTAGCCAAGCAGAAAATGTATCATTTTATGACAGCACTTCTAGAAAAGTGGAAGAGGAAAGAGAGTACACAAGGAAAGTAGTCACATTAAAAACTCAAAAGTACATGAAGAAAAAGTAAGCAGAGAAGGGAAAACCCTTTTCTTAAAGCAAAATGAGATATGTACCATTATTTAAGGCATTTAAAGACAACTATGAAGAGTACAATTTTCCTGAACAAGTGAATCTTTAGATATATGGTTATAGAAATATTTATTTGCAGAATAGGGAAAGAGTTTCATAATGCCACCACTCCCCCACTCCCCACCCCCCTCCACATACAAATCTGTGGGGCTTTTTGCAACAATATTGTGACAGGTTGACCTTAATAAAGCTAGGCATCTTGTCAAGCACAACATCTTCCAGGAATTTTTTCCCAGTGAAAAATATCCAAAATCATGCTATAAGCCACACACTTGCCTACACTTGTTAGTTGGGGACTAGGGTGTGGGAGGCAAGAAGGAGAAGGAAACTTTCAAGGATGCTACATATAAGACATAACTTTGCCCAATAACTAGAACGTTGAAAATATTCACTAAAGGGTATTTGGGAAGTCTCTCTTTCTGTATTTCAGCTTCTGGCCTTTCTTTGAAAACAGCATTGTTCATTTCATGTCATTGAGTTTTAAATGCTGTGTCCCTGTTGCAAAAAGTCTTAAAGCCTCTCGTTTTGCCTCCTTCTCACTCACCATCTCCTCCTACCAGTGAGTGAGCCCTTCTGGTGGAAAAGGAGCGAATGCTTAAAGAAAGGTGTCTATTCTTTAACAACTTTGGAGTTTCCAAGGGACCTGCCGCTTTAGATAGGTGTTTGAGTTTCATCGAGGCAGGACTAGTAACAACTGACTGTTCCGAGGAGATAAAGATCAGCAATCTTCAGTAAAAAAGGAAACATCAAGGGAAAGGAAAAACGGGGATGGTATCACCCCTCCAAACCTCCACCTCCTGCCTAAAAAGGAGGGATCAAAAGTCCCTACACTCAGGAGGACTTCTTCCATGCCCTTCCTATAGGACCCCAGCGCTCCTTTAGGGATATCCTTGACCCCAGAAGGTAATCAGAGTTAGGACTTACACTTACCTGGCCCTCGCGTTTCTGCTGAGACGTGGAAGCCAGAAGTGGACAGCCTGTCAGTCCGATGACGCCCTAGCCGGCCCACCCGGAGAGGGTTCTGGAAGGTCCTCAACGGCAAGTCTGGTTGTGTCTGCTCCTAGGGTCCCGCACCGTCAGCGATGGGCTCCGCCGCGGATCTCTGATGCCGAGCGCGCGTGGGCTCCTCACTGAGCCGCCTGGAGCCGCCGGGGCGGGCGGGTGAGGATGGGAGGATCGGAGGTGGGGGAGTGGGGAGGGGGGCGAACCCCTCCCTAGAAGAAAAGCAAACAGGTATGGAGGCTGCGGGGCAGCTGTCCTGCCGGGAAAGGGGCTGGACGGGAAGTTTCCGCGGCGTCCACCGCTTCTCCGCTGCCTCCGTTACTTGGAAGCCGAAACTGCCGAGCCAGACCCAGCGCGGCGCCCCCACGCAGGTCCCCCCCACCACCTGCAACCAGTGCTGTCACCCGCCGTGCCACCTCCAAGTGTGATACCCTGGACGTCTGCGCCACCCCTGCCTCCCCCCCCCGTCCACGAACCCCTTCCCTTTGTTCCCCGTTCCCCAATTCCACGAAGGTGGCCAGGCAAAGACAGGCCTCTGAACTTGAGGCCAGGTTCACCAAATCCGCCGGGGAAAGGCAAGAGCGAGGCGGGCGGACAGATCCTGCAGCGGGCTAGCGGAAACCTCCAGCTGGCAGGAGGCAGGCAGGGGAGGCAGAGTCTCCACGCCTCGGTGGGGCTGAGAAAATGCCACGACTTCCAATCGGGAGTTGCTTTCATTTTTTCGCGTGCAAGAGCAGGGGCGGGGAGTTGGACCCGCGCAGAACCACGGAAAGCGCCGCCGGCTGGCACCGAGAACACATCCCGCAGCCTCGCCTGGGGCTGGAGCGCAGCGCGCGGGGCGCCTCTGACGATCCCTGCGCTCAGACTGGGGGAGAAAGCGAGTTCAGATCCTGTTGCCCACGATCAGCGATGCCCTTAACAGGTGTCTGCGGACAGTTTATAAGTTGTGTAGTGTGTGATCAGATTCCGTAGGCAGGAGCCTGTAGCGTGCGCTCTGGCTCGCGGCAAAAGCTAGGACACGGAGAGGAGAGGAAAGCAGTGAGTCACAAGTAAAACAGTCTCGCTCTCTCTGGTGAACTGACTTCAGGATCCTTGGCTCTTGGATGGTGACCCAAGCCACTCGTGCCTCTGCAACTCTCCCACCGGTTCCTTGTGGCTAAATGTCCGCTGACGTTTGGAGCCTGCCAGGCTGAGTCAGAGGTGGAGAGAGTCAGCAGAGAGGCAGGGTCTGTTTCCTTGGGATTCCTCCAAGAAACTTTATTCTAAGCCATTCCCTCTAGGAGTTTACAGCCAGTCTCTCTTTCCCTTGTACATTTTTAGAGGAGGCAGTCAGTAGAGGCTACCAAGAGAGGAAAAACAGAAACCTGAAACTGGAAACCGAAGTCTTTTCTTAACTATCCTTAACTAGCTAAGGAACTTTACACAAAGTACTTTCTAAGTACTGTTATTTCTGAAATGAGGATAGGGCATAATGGTTTGCTTGGAATTTCTCTGAAATATACAAAAAAGTTAGACATTAGATTTCTCTACTTAAAAATAAGAGATATGTTTTAGCTCTTTGAAAAGATAAATATTCTTTAAAATATTAATTAAAGGCTCTCCTTTGAAGGCTTTTTCACATCCTAATAGTATTGCATTTGTAAGTCATCTTTATACAGTGTAATCTAAAATCAATCTCCAGTTAATGTAGAATTATGCCCACAGGAACATAGGAATTATTTATAAAACAAAGCAGCTTGGGCTTTTCATCGATTCTTGTCACAAAATATTTTTGATTCTTTCAGAGTTGCTGTTCAACATCATTTTCGCACCATGAAAGAATGTTTGTATCACTCCCTTATAGACATGTATGTGTCTTAATAGATTCACATTGTTCCATAGACATCTACCCTCAAAGAGTAAGTTACCTCTTTGACTGCTGTCTCTCAATAAAGTACAGAATTGGATAAGAAACTGATCCATTGAAATTGAAGTCACGTTATTGTGTATCATATATCTAGGATAGTTTTGTCAATTAACTAATGACACTTTTGTGCATCATGGTCTAATTAATATTCTTTAATGTGCATATATTGTGTACTATAGTAACAATGAATCATTACTATGAATGTCCATAAACTCAAACACGTCATAGACTGAGTTTGTGGAAGTAGTGGTGAAATACTTATTAATCCAAGTGAGATAGGACAGGATTATTGATGCCTGGTTTCTCTTATATTAAATCATTTAGTTGCTTGGACAATTCCATATCTAACCCAAAATATGTACAGACTGCTCTTCAAATAGGGAATATTTTCAAACTCAGATGCCTACATGGTTCAGACCAATGGCATAAATGTGCCAGCCGGCTAGGTTGTAGGATACAGTGGAAGAATGGTGGGTACTATAACACCTTGAAAGGCCCAAAACCATATGCCTTAACTCAATAGAGAGGCTGCTTCTCAGAGTCCACTGCAAAATTCTATGTCTAGTGTTGTCCAGCTGCTTTTTTAAGAGGAACAAAATCCAAATTCTTAAAACTCCTCTGAATTATAAATGAAGAAAATAAACTCTTTTTTTTTTAAGAAAATTAACTTTAAAAAAAATCAAAACCTCTGGTTTGCAGGTCAAAATAAATAAGGAGATAGATAAATGATGAGAGAGAGAGGGAGGGAGGGAGAGATGATAGTCTGAGTATGTGAGAGAAAGAGAAAGGAAGGAAGGAAGGAACGAAGGAACGAAGGAAGGAACGAAGGAAAACAGGTTTGACAACTTGGTGAGACCTCATCTCTACATTAAAGCAAAAAATTAGCCAGGAGCGTGCCTGTAGTTCCAGTTACTTGGAAGGTTGAGGTGGAAGGATCGCCTGAGCCCAGCAGGTTGATGCTGGGGTGGCCCTGAACGTGCCACTGCACTCCAAACTGGGCGAAGGAGTGAGACTCCAACTAAAACAAACAAACTAAACACAGTTGACCCTTGAACAACATAGTCTGGAGTTGCCCAGTTGACCCTTGAACAACAGTCTCGAGTTCTTATATTCAGATTTTTTTTCAACCAAATGCGAATGGAAAATATAGTATTGGGGGAAAGCAATACCACATATTCAGAGGGCTGACAGTGGGACTTGAGTTTATGTGTGAATTTTGGTATACGCAGGGGTCCTAGAACCAATCTCCTACAGATATGGAGGGACAACTGTAGCCACACAATAACAGTGTAAGTCATGAACAGTATAGGTCTAAAATTTCATCACCAGGGATAACTATCATTAGTATATTGATATAAAATCTCAATTTTTAACTAATTTATAACCTGCTTTTTAAACCTTCAATACTTAACAGTGTATCGCAGACATCTTTTCAATATTTTCACTGTAAAATACACATCATTCCTTCAGTGGTTGCCTAATGCTAAACTGTATGATTATATTCTGATTTGTTATTGATGCTATGGATAAAACTGTGCTAAATGATCTTGTATGTATCTGCAGTACATTTGTCCAACTATTGCTTTTGTATAAATCTAGCAGAGAACAAGAGCAAGTGGTGATATTTTGGCTATGGTGAAACGAAAATAGGAAGAAAAAAAGCACAAGAGAATGATTTCGTTTGGATTCTGGTGAGAAAATCCTCCTGGTTTCACTCTGCCAGAAAGCTAGTTTGCTTTTTTTTTTTTTTTTCTATCTTTAATGTCAGGGTTTCTTGAAAGATTATTAAATAACCTTCCAGCCATATCAACCTGATTAAAATCACAAATGAGATAAAGTAGTATAGTGCAGCTGAAATGTGGAAGCTGATTCCAGATGGATAAAAGAAACCCATAAATCAAGATACCAGCCAAAAGGAAGAAATCTGAGGGAGGAAGAGCTTAGGACCCAAAGAATCCTAAGGGCCACAAGCTCAAGTGGAAGAAATCTCTAAACTTAAATGTAAGGAAACTCAAAAAAATGAATGAAATGATGTACTTAACTTCTTAGGCTAAACAACAACAAAAAGCCTAATAAGTTCATAGTTAGGAAATATATAATCAACCCAGCCAAATATTTATGATGCTTAGTATATATGAAACTGCTTCTGTCTTGCTTTATTTAAATGTTCAATACATTTATTCTCATTAAGTCCCTCTTACAGAAATTATTTTTAGAGTTTCAATAACACTGTCTTGTAGCAAAAATTATAGAACCTAGATATCCTAATGGCCATGTGGTTATAAGATAGATTCTCAATATGTCATACACATATTTCTGATTGAATTTATGCCTGTTTTTCCTTCCAGGCAGTAGAAGGGGCAGGGGAAGTCAAGGTTAATATCTGAACTGTTACCATTTAGGCTGTATCAAGTTTACATAGAAAAGGAGAACAGTTTATATAAATGAATTCTTTTAATAGTCTTTGTTTCTAAAAACTTGATTTCTCAAAGGCTAGCCAATCTAGTCAAATTTGTTCTGATGAAAAGGCAGTAGTTTTGCTTCCTTCTGTGGCCTAAACTTCATTCATTTGTAGTGACTGGGTCCAGTAAAGTGTGAGTGGAAAGGAAATGGTCACCAAAGAGCGAATTTCACAAAGCTGATAGGCTAGACTTCTCAAAATTATCTGCGTAACATATTATGAAAACAGGTGCCTTATTCAAGAAAAGCAACTAGTCATTCAAACTGAAATGTATGCTAAATCCTAAATTGGGCATAAATATCCATTTGTTGTGATATTTATTTCTATGAATTTGTGTGTTTTTTTGTTTTGAATTTTTAATTGCGGATTCAAAGTAATTAAGCAGACTTGTAAGCAACACACATGGCATTTTGCTGAGATTTTTACCTTTCAGCAATCATCCAAATGGATAGTGATACCAGTAGAGAACCAAATCTACAGGGTATTTAAATGAAAATAATTCCCAGTTTAAAATTTAACTAAGAACAAAGGAAAGGACATTTTTATGTCAAATTCAGAATTTAATAAATGCAAATTTTCACTTGATTATCTGAAGCATGCACAGAAGACCATGGTTAAAGAGGAAACTGCACCCTTTTAGAAATTCCAATTTGATTTAATAAGTGTTTATCCTTTTAGCATATAGAGACATAATTTGATATATATTTTTGAATCATATGCTTAAAACAAATTTTAATTTTTTTCAAAAGATTGCAAGTAAAATCAAAGCTCTATCTCATTCTAAATTACTACTGGTATTTCCTGAGAGAGGGAAAGTCAAAGATTTACATACAATCTTCATGTATCATTTTGGAGATGAGAAAATGGCTTATTCAAAGTAAAAAAATCCCAAACATAAAAAGAATAATGCAAGTAGGGTTAATTCATTACTCAGTACTCTTTTATTGTACAAAAGAATCACACAAAATTTATGTTACATTTTATTACCCACAACTCCTTTAAACATTATTGAGTGTTAAATTTGTTATAAGCACTATCCTAGGCACCGTTCATATAAAGATGAATTACACATAGACCTGCCTCTGTCTCTAATCTGTTAAGAATATACAGACTTTAAAATAAAGAAGGGCATAAACAAAGTTTTCTTTTAACATTTCATAGTTTTGGATCTTCAATTTAAGCCTTTAATTCATTTTTTATATGGCAAGAGATAGGGATATAGTTTCATTTTCTGCATATATAGATATCCGGTTTTTCAGGCAACGTTTATTGAAGAAACTGTCTCTTCCCCAGTATGCGTTCCTGGCACTGTTGCTGAAAATGAGTTTATTGTAGATGTATGAACTTATTTCTGAGTTCTCTATTGTATTTCATTGGTCTATATGTCTGTTTTTATACCAATTCCATGCTGTTTTGATTACAATAACTCTGTAGTATAATTTGAAGCCAAGAAATGCGATTCCTCCAGTTTCATTCTTTTTGCTCATGATGACTTTTTTCTATTTTAGGTCTTTTGTGTTTCCATATAAAGTTTAGGATGTTTTTTTCTACTTCTGTGAAGAATGCCATTATATTTTGAGAGGGATTGTACTGAATCTGTGGATTGCTTTTGATGGTATGAACATTCTAACAATATTGACTATTCCAGTCCATGAGCATGGACTATTTGGACAAAGATTTCTTGAGCAAGAGCTCAAAAGCACAGGCAACCAAAGCAAAAATAAAGAAAAGGGGTCGCATCAAGTTTAAAAACGTCTGCAAAACAAAGGAAAAAATCAGCAAGGTGAAGAGACAATCCAAAGAATGGGAGAAAACATTTGAAAACTAACCATCCATTGAGGAATTAATAATCATAATATACAAGGAACTCAAACAAAAGTAGGAATAGGAAAGAATCTAATAATCTAATTCAAAAATGGGCAAAAGATCTAAACGGAAAATTTTTAAAAGAAGACGTACAAATGGCCAATGGGCATAAGAAAAAAAATGTCCCAATAACATTAATTATTAGAGAAATGCAAGTCAAAACCACAATGAGATGTCATCTCATTCTGGTTTGAATAACTCTTATCCAAAAGACAAGGAATAATGAATGCTGATAAGAGTGTGAAAAAAGGGGAACCCTCCTATACTGTTGTTGAGAATGTAAATTAATACAGCCACTATAGAGAACAGTATGGAGAGTCCTCAAAAAACTAAAAATAGAACTACCATGTGATCCAGCAATCCTACCACTGGGTATAAATCCAAAAGAAATGAAACTGTTATATTGAAGAGATATGCACTCCCATGTTTACTGCAGCACTATTGACAATAGTCAAGATTTAGAATCAACCTAAGTGCTTATCAAAGGATGAATGGATAAAAGAAAATGCAGTATATATACATGATGGAATACTGTTTAGGCATAAAAAGAATGAAATCTGGTCATTTGCAATAGCATGAATGGAGGACATCGTATTAAATGAAATAAGCCAGGCATAGAAAAGACAAATTTCACATTTTCTCACTCATATGTGGGAGTCAAAAATAAAACAATTGAACTCATGAAGATAAAGAGTACAGTGATGGTTACCAGAGTCTGGGAACCGTAGCAGGGAAAGGGAAAAAACTGGGGATGATTAATGAGTACAAAAACGTAGACAGAGCCGGGCTCGGTGGCTCAGCCTGTAATCCCACGCCTTGGGAGGCTGAGGTGAGTGGATTGCCTGAGCCCATGGGTTCGAGACCCACCTGGGCAACTTGGCGAGACTTCATCTCTACAATAAATCAAAAAATTAGCTGGGCGTGGTAGCGCACGCCTGTAGTTCCAGCTACTTGGAAGGCTGAGGAGGAAGGATCGCCGGAGCCCAGCAGGTTGAGGCTGTGGTGGCCGGTAGCAGCCACTGCACTCCAGTCTGGGCGACAGAGTGAGACTCCAACTCAAAAAACAACAATAACAACAACAACAACAACAACAAAAACATAGACAGATAGAATTAATAATTTCTAGTGTTTGCTAGCACAACTGGGTGACTACAGCCAACAATAATTCATTGTGTATTTTAAGATAACTAAAAGAGTGGAATTGGAATGTTCCTAACTCAAATAAATAATAAATGCTTAAGGTGATAAATACCCCAGTTACCTCAATGTGAATATTATACATTGAATGGCTGTAGAAAAAAATCACATATATCCCCTTAAATACCAGGAATACCAAAAAAAAGTATACATATTTGAAGTGATATCAAAAGATGTTTGCCATAACCAGAAGTGTCTGGACACTGATGGTCCACCCTGAGCACCTCTTGTAATTGCAGAAGTCAAATGTGACTTGTATTCACCTTTTGTTATTGGTATATATTATCACAATTTTAATACAGTTTTTTCCTTTCTTAAAAACATACGCATTTTTGTCACCCTCTGTTTATACACCTACTACATACACATAATAGTTTTAAATTTAAAAATAAAGCAAAGTACGTTAGCAGATCAAAACTTCTTGGTGGACTCTGACAGCAGATTTGGGGCCCCAAAGCAAAATGGCTGTTTTTTGCTTTTTGTTTTTTGTGAGTGTTGTGTGTTGGAAGAATCAGGGAAATGCTTTTTAGGGAAGGTAACCCAACTCAGTGTAAACCTTTTTTGACTTTACCCAGTACTGGGCTACCAATTTATGTCTGAAAAATCCTTCTACATTGCACTTAGCTGCAATGTGTGATACTGAGGCAATGCAGAATCCAGTGGGGAAGAATAATCAATAAAGACATTATCTGAAACAAAGGATATAATGAATATATGTCAAAGATTGATATAATTGATTATTACGGGAACTTATACAAATACAAAGCTGGCTTAAAGTAGAATCCCACATGTGGATGTATATATAGTAAGTGAAAGAAAGAATCCTGGATAAGATGGATGTGTTAGATGTGAAACTGGTAGGTACCCTGCTGTGCAATAAAGTCATAACTTATGGACTTGTATTTCCTACCAGGCAGAAATAATTTGCATCTCTGTTGGGAAAAATCAAACTTATCAATTTTATATAAGGCAGCATCAAATTTTATAGAGACTGGGGGCCCTAATTAATGGCAAATAATAGTTTAAATAGTTAAGCTTTCACTTGGAAAGCTTACTGATCTCCAGACTCCTAAGATGATGCTCCAATGTGACATTTAAATAGCATATGATCCTCGTACTTTGCTTTCTATTGCCTAACAAACCACTCCAAAACTTAGCAGCTTTAATAAGGTGTTTTATGTTGCTCTTTGTGGGTCAGAAGCTCAGGAAAGGCTTAGCGAGGTGGTTCATCGCTGATCCACATGGCATCAACTGGAGAGTCAGGAGCTATAGGATTCTCTTCTATGATGGCACATTCATTCACATGTCTGGATCCTGGACTGGGCTGGCTGGAGTAGCTGGAGGCTGGCTCATATTTCCCTTTCTCCACACATGACAATCTCAGAGTAGTCGACCTTTATTACATAGATTTTGACTTTCCAAGAGAGAACTTTCCAAAAGAGAGTGTTCTCTGCAACTCAAACCGAAACTGCAAAGCTTCTATAACCTCCCAAGTCCCAGAAAAATCTCTTCTACTGCATCCTTTTGGCAAAGCAAGTTACTAAGGTCAGCCTATATTCAAAGACTGTATACAGCCTTTATATGAAACCTATATACAAAAGGAGAAAAGGAATATACTCTACCAGTGAATGGGAAAAAAGTCATGTGTATACAGCAGGGAAAGAATTAGTGATGGCCCAAGAAAAATGTTATCACACATCCCTGTGTATTTTGGATGCTGTTTGTTTGTTTGTTCAATACGCTCGTTCAAGAGGGACTTTTCCAGGAAAAGAGCCACAGCCTCTGAAATCCCACAGTGAATTTTGTCTTTTTTGGCTTGCAGGTGATGCGATTATCAGAACCACAGACTGAAAAAGCTAAGATCAATTTTGTCAATGGAAGCGCTGAGGTAAGAATACACAATGGAAATAGAAGGAATATTTCCAACATCTGCACTAAGGTTAATTTGAAGATCACTACACTTAAACAACTCTATAAAGAGAAAGAGTTACACCAAGAGAAAATTTCTATTTATAGACTATAGGTTTTAAAGTAGATTTACTACTACATTGATTTACTTAAAGTGAATTGTGAGTAAACTTGTTAAAAATACCAGGCAAGAAGACAACATACAGTTCCCTGGTAGCCAATTCCAATATTTAACCACCACGTCCTCAACACTGCTTTCATTAAGTACAACCCAGGAGGAACTGTGGAGACATATTCTACACATGGCCTCATTGTTGAGTAAAGTGCAGAAGCTGATCTTGGAATATTCAGATCACTGTCTTGAATCTGTGATCTACTTGCTAAGTGATTTGCATATGTCATTTAATCTCTCTGACCCTCAGTTTCCTTGAATATAAAATAAGAGCTATGTATTAAAATTGCCAAGGGCATCTGACACTGAAAGTCAGTGAAATCACTTATCTAAAAAACAAAATTATATAGAGTACGTTATATCATAGGGACATTACTTAATTTTAAAAAGTAGTGTATATATACATTATCATAAATTGACTGTAAAATTTAGTATTTTGGTATTTAATTTGACCCCAATGATAAAATGATTATTAATTTGTGTTAGTACTATTTAGTGCTTTCATTAGGTATATACTATGAAACATACAGGTCAAATTAAAATTTTCAGATGATGCTGAAAATGTCATGGTTCTCAAATTCTCACCTGAGGTACTGCAGGCTACCACAGCAAATTCACATCAGCGCCTATGGGATATTTGGAATTTTTGAGAAAAGCACAGACATGCTCAACACTGTTGGATGTCAATAATTGATATCCACTAGACACTGCAAAAGATACAGTTTGAATTAGTTCACAACATCATCATGAAATTTTGCTATATGCCTTTCGTTGACATTGTATCTTTATGAAGTCTGGTTTAGGAAGTGGTTGCTGTGATAAAAAGCAATTGTCATATGAAACATCAATGAGGAACAGGAATCAAGAGTGGCACTGTTCAAAGGCATCTCAAGGTAAAAGTAGTTGTATAGGGACTAATAGACACTGCATACATCTCATTAGTATGTAGTTGTGTTAATTTAAGAATAAAATAATGTTACATTTTAAATGTATATGTATTTTTTAATGGCTATTATTCAGTTTTTAATACATAAGTGATTATGAAGTCATTTGGACCTAATTGCTTGATAACTGTTATTTGCAGGTGCTTCTCTTTACCTTGAGGGTACCATGAAATATCTGCTCTCAGACTATGTCTATAACATTTTGTTCATGTAGGAAGAGATCATTTAATTTGGTTAATCATGTCACTTCCTCATATTTGACTGACCCAGAAAGATGTTTTTCAGTGAAAGTTACTATTAGGAATTTTACAGAAGGAGTGTTTAATAAAACCATGTATATATGTACAGGCATGCATATGCCTGTATTTTACAGGGTTCTTTGAATTGTTCTGCTTCCTCCTACAGTAGCAAGAATGACAGAGAGTGCCTCCTAATCAGGAAAAGAAAAAAAAATGGGAAGAAAGGAAGAAGGAAGGAAAGAGGACAGGAAGGAAGGAGGGAGGGAGAGAAGAGATATACAGGCACATGAGGAAAAGTGGAGAAGGCACACAATAAATTATAAGTAGTATTTATTCCATATGTGATGTCAGGTTTATCCAGAAATAAGGTACCTATAAATAACTTAATAATAATTCAAAT
This sequence comes from Tarsius wallacei, assembly GCA_963574415.1. NCBI lineage: Eukaryota > Metazoa > Chordata > Mammalia > Primates > Tarsiidae > Tarsius > Tarsius wallacei. The sequence goes on along the minus strand of CAUYQG010085389.1, from coordinate 385 downwards.
ATTCTGTCACTACTGAAAAACTATATAGTAACATGAAAATTTTTACTGAAAATATTCATTTTAAATGTAATATATGAAGCTGTATGCCACATATTTTTAAACATGACAATAAATAAACTGGGAGGAAATATATCTGAATGTTAACTAGCTATATGTATACAAGTTATATTCATTTATCTTCATCTTTCGTTTTGAATTTTCTTAAATGAATGATACTATTTTGTACAATTAAAATAATATATGCCAGCCGGGCTCGGTGGCTCAGCCTGTAATCTCGTGCCTTGGGAGGCTGAGGTGAGTGGATTGCCTGAGCCCGCGGGTTCGAGACCCGCCTGGGCAACTTGGTGAGACCTCATCTCTACAATAAATCAAAAAAAATTAGCCG
>CAUYQG010085387.1:0-16603 GCA_963574415.1 Tarsius wallacei | reverse complement strand
CCTGAGCCCGCGGGTTCGAGACCCGCCTTGCCAACTTGGCGAGATCTCATCTTTACAATAAATCAAAAAATTAGCCGGGTGTGGTAGTGCGCGCCTTAGTTTCAGCTACTTGGAAGGCTGAGGCGGAAGGATCGCCGGAGCCCAGCAGGTCAAGGCTGCGGTGGCCGGGAGCGGCCACTGCACTCCAGTCTGGGTGACAGAGTGAGACTCCAACTCAAAACAAAACAAAACAAAAACAAAAACAAAAAGCACTGCCTGGAGTCCTCTGAAAAAACTGTCCTCTACATACCTGTCTCATCTTCTCCTGTCCCCAAATCTGTGGCTGCACTATTCCCCCTGTTAGGAAAGCTTTTCCTTTTCTTTTCTCCCTGACTTATTCCCCTTGGTCCTGCAAAACAATCCTGTAGTCACTTTCTCTAGGAAGGTGAACCAGATCTCAGAAGGCTTTTCTGAGGTCCTGCTCTAAAGGAACCTGGAATTATAATTAATTGTTATAGGCATGCCTTTCCCACGGAGGGTATGTGCAGACAGTGAGCTCTAAAGTTGGGCAGCCTATGTTTGAAGTTCAGTTCTTAATTGCTCTGTGCTGTAGTTTCCTCATTTATAAAACAGAGATAATCATGGTTCTTACCTCCTAGGAGTGTTACGAAAATTAAATGTGTAAAATTCTTGAAAAAGGACCTGACAAATGCTGCACAAGTGTGAACTATAACTAGTAGCAGGAGTGGTGATAGTAATGATGGAAAACAATTCAGAACAGTTCCTGGCATGTAGTGTAGTAGCGTTTTAAATACATTTTAGTGATTATTGTTAGATCCACAGGGAAAATTTGGATCTGGAGCCTTGCTATGAAGGGTAAGGACTCAGAATGCAGAGAGGTGAGGGGTAGTAGGGGTGTTACCAAGAAGTTGAGTGGTGACTTCTTTTTTTTTTTTTTTGAGTCGGAGTCTCACTCTGTCGCCCAGACTGGAGTGCAGTGGCACACTCCCGGCCACCGCAGCCTCGACCTGCTGGGCTCCGGCGATCCTTCTGCCTCAGCCTTCCAAGTAGCTGGAACTACAGGCGTGCGCTACCATGCCCAGCTAATTTTTTGATTTATTGTAGAGATGAGGTCTCACCAAGTTGCCCAGGCAGGTCTCGAACCCGCGGGCTCAGGCAATCCACTCACCTCAGCCTCCCAAAGCGTGGGATTACAGGTTGAGCCACCGAGCCCGGCTGAGTGGTGACTTCTAAACTGAAGTCAGGGAGTTATTCCCTGCATTCTTGGCTCGATGGCTGAAATCTCAGCTCAGGATAGTTATTGCAACCTTGCTATTGCCCTGGAAATGCTTCTTGGCAAGCAGCAGAGTTCAAGGCCTGAATAAGATGGCCACAACAAATGTGGTTCATGGCTGACTGGTTGGCCTTGGCAGTGACTGAGAAAGTCAATATTTAAAAAGCAATTTTTTTCCCCTGTGGCAAGAAGTGATGTCAGTGTTTGGAGGAGTGGGGCATGACAGGCTGGATGGAACCTGCTCTCTATGATACGTAAAGTGTTCTCAATGTAACGTCGCCTGATGAATTAAACCCTGGGATTGCCTGCCTCCTGTTTTGCTCTGGAGCTCACTAGCAACTCTAGGACCTAAGATGTCTGAGCACATGGCCTTCAAGCCTGGGAAAGACTCATTCTTGCCATGGAGCAGTGGGTGCCTCTTCACAGGTGAAGCTGTTTTTGTTTTGTTTTCCTGTAATCATTTTCATTACTTCTCTTTAACTAAAAATGGATGATGACAAATGTCATTTCTCTGTGGGTATGGGGTGGGAGAGTATGGGGGGTGGTATGTGTTTCTCCCTTGGTTGGAGAGATAATAGTACTTAACTCTATTTAATTTCATTAAGAGTTAAGGGCCTTCGCTCAATTTATTGCCAGTTAATACTGAGAGAGCCACGCTGAGCCAGCAATGTCCATAAGCGTTTTGAGCAAGAGTATGTCTTTGCGTTTGGTTTGCTGACCAGTTAAATAGGCATTGTATTCAAAAGAGGAGCAGAAGGCCAAGGGCGGGAAATGCAAAAACCAGTTGCCAACTACAACAGATTCCAAGGGATGATGTAAAAGAAAAGCAGAACTGTTCACTGAACACAGTCCTTCAACAAGGTTGGCCATGTGCTTGACATAATTGGGGGGCAGGTCATTTCTCTGGTAGCCAAGGGTATGGGAGGATACCCACCCATTTGCAGATAAGCCTCTGAGTGGCTGGAAGTGTTCTTCCTAAGAGTTACCATATGGGGATTTTCAAAACCCAGAGCATGCTCACACATTTTGAAATAAACCAAATACTAGTACAGCTATCTAGTGTCTTCTGGTTGAGATCATCAGACTAAACAAAATGATGAGTCTATCAGACTCCTTGTGATACATGTGAGCTTAGAAACTTCACTGTGGAGGCTGAAAATATACCTGGGAAGGAAACATTTGACCCTTGAGTCATTGAGGTATTGAAAAAAAAGCTCAATCAATAGCCAAGAGTGGGTGGCCAAACAAATGGGAAAGCAATTCTGACATTGACCTCGTATTCACCCAGTGCAACTCAGCATCAGCCAGTACTAGGTTAGCCTGGGCTAATCTCAGACCCAAGGCTTCACCTTGTCCCACAGTTTTGGTAAATGAGAACCTGCCCTATGATGGGGTCCTATTACCTGCTCAGGAACTTTCTTTAAGCCATCACTGGGTTGCCTGCTCTGAGCTCCTGATTGCTTTGTCTGCTGTCAGCATACCTTGTTTTTCCTTGCTGTTGTGAATGTTTATCTATATGTCCCTCTCCTTCTTAGAGTCATACTTTCATTCTAGTTCACGCCTTTCTGATGGCACCTATTTTCATGGCGTGTCTGTTATTCCCTAGCACCTGCCCATGGCCTCAGCCAGCTTTTGACTGCTGCATTTTCAATGTCAACTTTCTCTGTAGCTTACCCTTCTGTGCTCAGCCACACATTAAGCAATAGAGTTATGGGTAACATATGCATGTTACTAATGATTTGCCACTTGGCTATTTCTGTTACCGAGCCCAGTGTCTGGCACTCACTAGGCACTTATTAAATGGTTACTGAATGGCTGAAATAGGGCATCCGTTGTTTGCTTGGCACTATGCTGGGGTTTTATATAAATTGTCTCATTTTATCTTTCTCTTTCTTCATCAAAGTGCAATTTATATACATAGAAATGCCCAAATCTAAAGTGTACAATTTGGTGAATTTTGACACTTGGGTAGCCAACACTGTAGTTAAGATACAGAAAACTTTTATGACCTCAAAAAGTTCCCTGTGTTCTTTCCAGTCAACCCTTGAAATCTGCCTAGAAGCAGCTACAGTCCTGTTTTCCTTAGGTACAGTTTTTTTTGTCTATTACTGAACTTCATGTAAATTACATAGCTTCATTGAAATGGAAATTTTGTGTCTGATTTCTTTCATTAAGCATATATATTTTTTAAAATTCATTTTAAAATTTTAATCTTTAAAACAATATTTAAGATGCACATTGTATAGTTCATGGATGAGCAACTGTGTCTCAGGATATTAAGTAACTTTCCTATGACTATAATGAGTAGGTGACCCAATCAAGATTTGAATCCAGCTCTGTCTGGTTCCAAAGCTGGGGCACTGCCACTTTATGCATGGAGAGCACAATGGCATAGCACTCTGAGGAAGCCCTTGTATAGTTTGAGACTTGAATTCCCATCAAAATTGCATGTTAAAAAGACTGAAAGCTTTTTTCCTCCCCTTTTTAATTCCAAAACCCTAAGAGTTTTTCTGAAGGTTGACTCTCCCCAGTCTTCTGCCATGAAGATGGCCTGGCATGATGGGACTTGGTAGACGGGTGTCCTGTCTGTCATCAGCCCTGACATACATGAATCATTCCTCTTGCGGTGGCACCAATCCTGGGTTCTCCTCCATCCATAGCCTTTACTAAATGTCTTCTGATTGGGTCTGGGCTTTTATGAGAGGCAAGAGAAGTAAAAGACATGATCACTGTCCTTGAGGAATTTGCATTTTAGTAAGGAGAATGAATAGCAGAGGAGACAAATATACAGAAATGTAAGTAATAGAAACGGACACCTGTATACATGCTGTCAGCAGGTGTGTACTTGGAGAGATTCCTGGTGTGACTGAATTCAAGATGTGTGTGTGTGTGTGTGTGTGTGTGTGTTTTCCAGGTCAGTTGGGGTTAGGGTGGGACTGTTAGTCACAGAGAGACAAAAAGGGAACTATGGTTATCTAAGAGGATTTAGAGTAGATTCTGGAGAGAGGCTGCCTAGGTTCAAATCCCAGCCCTGCTACTTATTAGCTGGGTGATTTGGGGACATTCACAATCTCTCCAAGCCTCCATTTTTCTCATCTAAAAAATAGAGATTCTGGTGTTGATCTTGCAGGGTTGTGGTGGGAGGCTGACCAGAAAATGTACATGAAGCCCTTAGCACATGCCTAGCATGTAGTACAGTCTCAGTCAGTGCTGCAACAACTCCTCCCTGTCTTGTTAAAGGCAATAATTTCATGATTTGTGTGTCAGGTGTAGTACTAGGAGGTCTCTATCTGGTATCTCATTTACACCTTTCACTGTACTGTACAGTCATTGGACGTCGGCATCCCTATTTTGCTGCTACTGACAATGCTGAGGGCTAAAGAGGTGAGTGATCTGCCCAGTGTCACAAGGTGATATGTGGTAACTTCAGGAATCCAAGCAAGGTTTGTGAATTTCCAAGCCCAGTCTTTTCCGATTTTGATATTTGACCTCCAAGAGATTTCTTAAGCTGTGCTGTAAAGGAGTTATAAGAGATGACATGATAGCAAAGAATGACAGTAATGGCAGCACTTGAGGGAAAGCGTTGGGCCAGGCCCTTTCCATTCATCTTCCCTGACTGGGAACCTGCAAAGTGGGTGTTATCAATCCCATTGTATAAAAAAGGAAACTGACTCAGAGAAGGTGGGTACAACTTCCTGTGTTACCCAGCTGATGGGGCAGCTGGAAATTTTGTGTGGGAAGAAATGGAGGTTGATCTTATGATAAGATGGAATAGGATGAATGTCAGAGACTAAAAAGGCCTATTCCGGTATTCAAGAAGTGGTTAGGGGTCATAATTGTGAAGATGTACTTGATGAAATGAAATAACTTGTCCACTAATTCCAAAGCTCTCCTTTTTTAAAAAAAACAAACAAACAGATTTGTTATAATAATCAGCAAATATGAATTTCAGTTTTGCCACTTGCTGGCTATGTAGACTTGCACAAATTACTTAACTTTCTAAAGTTCCCTTACTGATTAAAACATGGGTCAAAAAAATGCCTTGTCCACATTGTTATGTACTTAAATTGACTACAGTGTGTAACATGTATGTCATGTGCATAATGCTAGCATGTTCTCCATAATGATAGTGATGACTATTATGCAGATCATTCTTGTCTTGGAAAGCTCAAGAGAGGGAGTCGGGATGGATCAATGGTTCTCAACAGGGGCACTGTAACTACTGTGGGCAATGGGGGGACAATGGGAAGGAGGAATGTTTTAAGTGCGTTCAGATTGGGCAAGGGTGGGAAGAAGATCATGGGTTTCATTTTGGATGCAGAAGAAGAGGGTTAGAAGTAATAGTTGGGGAAACTTATTTGCATACATATAGCAATTAAAACCATGTGAATGAATGGATAACTTGCAGAAATGTTTAAAGAGGGTGAGATAGAATGCATTGGGCTGAGTACTATTTGGTCAGTAGTAAGTAGTGGAGAATGTGTGTGTGTGTGTGTGTGTGTGTGTGTGTGTGTGTGTGTGTGTATGCATGTGCGTGCATGTATACGTGTGTTTGTGGGCAAGGTTGGGGGGGTTTATGGTCTTATAATAAATGCTATGGAGCAGGCACTGGCACTTCAGATCAAGGACATTTCCCCCTTTCTAATAGCTTTAAATAATTGCTACAGAACAGGCGAATAAAGTAAGATAAATTTTGTATTTAGCATATGTGGAAATATTATGAATAGTTGCGGACTCAATTCGCTTTGATGCCCTTTGACAATCTGATAATTTTTGCAAAGATGTACTTAAAATGCTGTTTCATGCAAAGTTCAGATTTTTCCCCTTGTTTAAAAAATACACGACATCATTAATTTGCAGGCCTGTATATTAATTTTGCTGAGAGCACCGTTTATTTCTCTTTCCTTCCACTTTGTTTAAAGTCAGTTGTTGACAACTCTCAAGCGTGTCAAACTCTCATCGCTAATAATTGCTTAAGGACCCCTAACTTTTACAAATGTTGGTTCCAGCTCCAAACCCCATGCTAGCCCTGGAAGAAAAAAAAAAGAGAGAGAGAGGGGGGAAGAAAGAACTTCTTCTGATGAATTTTTGATTTTCCTTCTTAACAAAGAAATGTCTGAGATTCAAAGCAATAGCTTTAAGTGATATTATAAAATAGAATATGGAGTGCACTGTTCTGAATGACTCTTTGCTTTTAATGTGGGGCTGAAAAATTGTCAGTGCCTTTTTTGATTAGATGGGATTTTTTTTTGTTCTTGATCTAAGAATTGAGGAGAAAAACATGCTACTTGCATTTGAATATGGCATGAGCAGAGATGTAATGTATTGGAGATAAAGTAAGAGCAGCAACGCCTTAAGGCAGCACCTGTATCTTCGGGTCAATGCCATCTCTCTTCAGATCGCTGCTGCGCCACTCTTTCTGCGGCTGCTTTATTAGGCCTAATTAGGCGGGCTGTCACTTTTATTGGTGATGGGAAAGGAAGATAAGTAGATCACTTGTGTCATCTATCTCTATCCCGACGTGTCTAAAAAGTCTAAAGTAATTGCTGTAGGCCACAAATATATACCACAAGAGGGAGAGGGAACTGGAAAAAAAAAAAAAAAAACAACAAAACCAAAAACAACAAAAACAACAAAACACCCAGAACTGTGATTTAAAAAAAGCCGGGGGAGGTACCTCCATATGCCTTACCTTTGGCACTGCTGTGTGTAATTTCAAGCTCACAGAGAAGAGCATGTGAAACATCCTAGATGCCCTTTTGTTCCATGGGAGAAGGTTGTCTAATGGATTTTGTGATAGCTGAACAGAGCAGGGTAAGGGAAATGCTTCCTACTTAGGAGTCTAGCAAAGGATTCTCAAGAAAAAGTTGGTCCAGGAACAAGAACTGCACATATTGTGTTGCTGAGTAGTAAAAGACTTCATTAATTCAAGAGAAACTCCGACTATAATTTTTTATGTGTGTAGTGATTGCAGTAGTGGCAGGAAGGGATTTCCAAAATTCTTTATAATGAGGCTCTACATAAGAACAAATATTCCTTCCCATTAAAAAAAAAAGTCAGTAAAAATGGTGCCAATAGATAAATAGCCCAGAGGACATTGGTAATGTTCTCTTCAGCCGTGGTTAACTGCCTAAGGCTGTCAAAAAGCAACTTCTCTTCGCTTCTCTTCTCTTTTCCTTACCTAACCAGGTGGTTCTGATAACTGACTGGCAAACCCAGTTCTTTCCAAATATTAGCTCGATGCTCTCTTTCCTGGTTGCTTGGCGGCTGGCCCTTGAGTACCTACTGTTAGTAATGGCTTTTGAATGGAATCTCTTTGCCCAGTCACGGCTCCTCAGTAAAATTATAAATTATATGTAGGAGCCATATTTTCTAATATTCTTCTGCCTATGCTATGCTAGAATCGTGTTCAATATGTACCAAAGGCTTGAAAAATAGCAGCTTAATTAGTTTATTATCTAAGCTGTGACAGAGTGGGTTTTTCAGTGTCAAATAAGAACTTTATTTTACTGCATTATACAGAAAAATTTATTGTGTACACAGAAAATATGTACTGTGTTATACATAAAAATCATTTAAAAAAATAATTATGAAGCACCTCTCAATAATGTTTGCATGATACCAGATTTTTTTTTGGATTGGCATGCTCATCGCAGCTTTATTTAGAATGCTTAAAAAAGAAAGAAAGAAAAGAACCAAGCTGTCCATCGAATGATGAGTGGATAAATAAAGATGTGTCCATACAATGGAATACTACGCACCAATGAAAAGAACTGAACGACTGATATCCAGGCAGGAAGGTAGGAATCTCTCTGCGGCGGGAAGCGACCAGCCAGGACCTACACGCATGCGCGAAGCGATCTTTGCCGCTGAGAGATTTCTGGCCGGGTCTCCACAACGGACATATGCGCATGCCCAAAGCAGCCCCCTGCAGCAGATACCAACTATTTAACCAACTCAGTCCAGCCATCTGCCCAGCATTTTGATATTTATTCTGCACATCATCAAATATATAGACTGATTAGATGACATTTATTCCTGAGCGAAATCTGAGGTTCATGCTCTCTATCCCGAAAAGACAGGGAGTTTTTAATTAGGAAACTTCTCTAGGGAGGCAAGATTATATAGTCAATGTGTTAGGAAATTTCAATATTTTTTCATATCACCTTAATCCGTTTATGTAATAGTAAGTGTAACATAGCATTTACTATGTGCCAGGCACTTTGCTAAGCACTTTACATATATTAATTCATTTTAGTTTGATCAAATCCTCTGAAGTAGATATTAATGTGCGCAGTTTACACACGAGGCCATTGAGGTTAGAAGCAACTGGGTAACTTCCTCAAGTCCACGTAGGTAGCGAGTGGCAGAGCTGTGATTCAAACTCATGCCTGTTTGGTTCCCAAGTGTATACTCTAAACCATTGTTAGGTTCCGTTTCCTACTTCCACATGTAGCTCAAGAGAGGGATTTGCTTCTTTGAGAGAACAAAACTTCACCAACTCATAGACTCATGGAATTTTAGAAGAACTTTCTTTTCATTTATTTATTTATTTTAAAGATGTGGGATACAATTCAGGATTAGCTATACAAGTGGTCATTGTACAGGTAAAGTTTGGGCCTCCCTTTGGTCCCCACTTTGCCTGGTTTGATATCAGGTACCCTTATTGATATTGTGTCCCCTCCCTCTCCCCTCACCTTGGCAATATCCTGCTACTGCCAATCCCTTTCTTTTAGTATTATGGTAAATGTTCAGGGTCCTCTTATGAGTGGGAACATGTGGTACTCTGTTCTTGGTTTCTGTGATAGATCACTGAGTATGATAGACTCTAAATCCATCCAAGTTGTTGCAAAGTCCGTGTGTTTGTCCTTCTTTATAGCTGTGTAATATTTCATCATGTATATCCAGTTCAGTTTCAATGGGCAGCACGGTTGGTTCTATGTTTTTGCTATTGTGAATACTGCTGTAATGAACATGCGTGTGCAGGTATCTTTTTTTGTAGAGTGATTTGAGTTCCTCTGGGTATATTCCAACTGGGGGGATTGCTGGTTCATATGGAAGGTCAATGTCTTGTTCTTTCAGAAATCACCACTCTGTTTTCTAAAGAAGTTGCACTAGTTTACATTCTCACCAGCAGCGTAGAAGCGTTCCTTTTTTTCCACATCCTCGCCAGTATCTGTTGTTTGTTTTATTAATGATGGCCATTCTTGCTGGGGTTAGGTGATATCTCAGTGTGGTTTTGATTTGCATTTCTCTGATGATTAGTGAGACTGAGTACTTTCTCATGTATCTGTTGGCTGCCCATATGTCTTCTTTTGAGAAGTGTCTATTTGTGTCTTTTGCCCACTTTTTAATGGAGCTGTTTGTATTTTTCCTTTCTGCACATTTGAGTTCCTTGTATATCCTAAATGTTAGGTCTTTGTCAGATATGCAATTGGTAAATATCTTTTCCCATTGTGTGAGCTGTCTCCCCACTCTCTTGATGGTTTCTTTTGCTTTGCACAAGCTTTTCAGTTTAATGAAATCCCACTTTTCTATCTTATCTCTTATGGCATGGGCATTTGCGGTTTTGATCAGGAATTGGTTGCCTGCTTCAATCTCCTTAAGGGTGTCTCCTGCATTTTCCAAGGTTCTTATAGTTTGAGGTTTTATGTTTAGGTCTTTGATCCATTTAGAGTTGATTTTTGTGTATGGTGATAGGTAGGGGTCTTGTTTCAATCTTCCATATGTGGTAAACCAGTTTTCCAAGCACCATTTACAGAATAGGTTCTCCTCTCCCCAGTGGTAGTTGGTGGAGGCTTTGTTGAAGATGAGTTGGTTGAGAAATCAAGGTTTTGGAGAAGAACTTTCATTTTGGATTTTGTTGAGTTGATTGAGTTGTCTTAGGGTATGACAATTGAACTTAGGACAATATTTTATTTTTACCTTTGACTTTGAACAGTTAACACTACGAAAATAACTTGGATTCTTTTTGGCAGAAATAAACTATTCCGGGATTTTGGAAACATGTGTCCCTTGAGGCAGGAAGACAATTCCTAAGTAGAGGCAGGACTTTAAGGGTTCAAAATCCTGTCTGACAAAAATATCACTACCTCCCTTCATCATTTCAGTTTACCATATAAATAAAATAATAAGTAAAAATAAAAGTCTTAAAGCATTTGTAGAATGCTTGCTACGTGCCAGCTCTGAGACTGGAGTATTAGTATCTCTTTTTTACAAATAAAGAACAGAAGTTCTCACATCCAGTTCTGTTCCTTCCACTCTACTGCTTTCCAGCAAAAGGGCATCTGATGGGGAACAAATAAGATGTCACATTGCCTGAAAATGTCAGGGAGGTGTGGTGATGGGTGGTTCACTTCGGCAACTGAAGATCTGCCGCAGAACTCTAGTCTTCGAGAAACTTGGCTTGGAAGTAGTGAAATAAAGAGTGGGTGAGGGGGCTCAGGTGTGTTTTGGTCACCTTATAGTCTTGCTGCTATTAGTTTTGTCAGTTGATACAACGTTTGATCTGTGTCCAAGATGTTTCTGGGAGTCATAAGCTGAATGCGATCAAATCTGGCTTTTTTGCTCTTCCCTGTTCTAATGAGTCACTCTAGTTTGGTGCGGAGCTGGCAAAAATCTGTTATATTACCACTCATCTTTCCCAATGTCATAACAGACATTGCCAATCTGTCATAGTATCTAGTTTTCCAAATCCAGAGTTGACATCAGAGTCTTACCTAGTGCTTCAGGTAGTTATTACTGTGTCATTCGAGTTGGCATATGACTTGAGACCTATTTGTCAAGCCAGAATTGATGGGGCCAACACCGACTCTTCTCTGTTCCAGCTGTCTGTGTGAACTTAAGCAGACATCAGTCTCTCTGAGCCTCAACAAGCAACTGTAAAGAAGAGATATTACCTGACCCATGAGCTATACCAAATTTATATGAGAACAAAATTAGATTTATAATAAATAAAAGCAGGGAGACTCATTTTCAGTCTGAGGTATTATTTTTACTGAAATCGACTATTGTTTTAGCAAAACCATAGTTCATTGATCCAGTCCCCCTCAGAGAAGCATTGCTGATGCCACTCTTTTCTCCATTCCTCCATATCAAGCCAGCCTCCAAGTCCTGCTGGTTTGGACTTGGAGGCTGGCTTGATATTAAGTAGCTCTTTAATCCTCCTTTGTTCCCAGGCACACTGGGATCGAGTTCCTTCCCTCTGCGTGGGTCTTTTTTTAGGTAACTGATCTCTTTGCCACCCGTGTCCCCAGCTTCTGGTCTGTTCTCTCCTCCTCTGTGACCAGGACGACCTCTTCAGACAGGCCATATCCCTCTTTGCTTTACACCCTCTGGGTTTCCCTTACTCTCTATGGTAAAGTCTAAACTCCCTCTCCAGGCACTCATGACCCTTTACTTCCCACCCCCATCTCCCCTGTACATCCTGTGTTCTGCTTGTCATCCTCTCAACCCAGTCTCTGTTATGACACTGTGTCTTTCCCCATGCTGTCTCTCCTAGAGATGCCACTCACTGTCCTCGTCCACTGGCAAGTTCAGACTTCCCTACTGTGGCCAACTCAGTGTTGCATGCCTGAGCCTCAGAGGGCCTGCGGCAAAGGGAAACATTTTTGCAGGTAACTGGGATGGGTTGCCCACCTGTACCCCCAAGTCTAGCAGGGGCATCCTCAATGACTAGGGAGTGAGCCACTAGGGGACAGGAAGACTCCATGCTGGAGGCAGAGGGCAGTTACGCCGGCTGTAGCCTCTGACTACCCTACTCATGGGCAGGCAAGTATGGTTCCCCCAAATGCAGGTGCCCGAGTCTCAGAAGAGAACACAGGGCCTGAGAATAGAAGGAAGCTGACCACAGGGGAGGGGACGCGTTGTGTAGGTTTAAAATTTGGGCAAAGTCTCTGCCTGCCTAATTTGACTAGAAACATCCTTCTCCTGGGATTGTGGGAGGAAGACAGGCCTTCCAAGCTGTGGCCACCCAAATGCCTCAGCGAATCCTGAACATTTCTCTTCCTTCTCTCTTCTTCCTCCTTCTCTCTTCCTTTTCCTCTATTTCTTTATCCTCTTTTCCCTCCTCTGTAATGATAATGACATTCATCTCACTTATGTTCCGTCATTTTATCTTCATAACAATGATGTGAGGTGCATTACTATTGTATCCCAGTTACTCAATTCAAGGTCACATAGTTGGTAGGATTATGTTATCGGGATTTAAACTAAGGGTCTTCAACTCTAAATCTCAGGGTTTTATTGTTTGTTTTACATGGTGACACTAAAATATAATTTGGAACAATGTTTAAATGTGGAGCATCTTTCTTGCTATTAAAGTATTTTGTATTGTAAACTCTCTTAGAGCATCTTGTTTGGGCTGTTCTAGGGAAAAAGCTGTTCTATGTGCCTCTGAGGATATCCTGCATCATAACTTATCGGCATCATTCTACTTCCCCTGGGCCTTGTCAATCTTTCTCTGTGTTGGTTTCCCAAGAAGGACTGTGAGTAGTCTCAGGGCACAGTTTGTCGTCCATCATCAGGTCCAAGCACACAGGCCTGGCCCAGAATAAACTGTCTCATCAAGTTTGTTCAGTGAGTGAATAGTTAATATGAAAAACCACCATTTATGAATGCTGTTACTGACTGCTTTGTTTTACTCTTTATATATATAAACTCATTCCATTTCAGTTAATCACCACAAAAACCCTGTAAGACATGTACTATTTTGATTCCCATTTTACAGCTTGGAAAACAGAGGCTTGCAAGGTTGAGTAACTCGCCCAGGGTCATCCAGCAGCCTGTAAATGTGGAGTCAGGATGTAAGCCCAGGCCGGAGCCTGCTCACCGTAACCCTGAGATTCCTCAGCCAGACTAGTGAGTGAACTATGCCTGTGCCGAGAGACACAATGAGAGGAAGGTGTTTTGGCATCAGAAGACCTGAGTCCCAACTCTGCCCTTAACCAACTGAGAAGCTTTGAGGGGTCACTTAGTTTCTCTGCAGCTCAGTTTCCTCATCTGTGACACAGGTGATAATATGTGCTTCACAGGTTGGTTGTAAAGAGGTCCTTGGACTCTGATGTCATTGCTATGGTTGTCACATTGCTGACAACATTCTCTGCTGTGACCCTCAGGCCTCCTGTGAGTCCTGCTTCTGGCTGGCTCTTCAAGAGGCTCACCATTACTGTTTTGAGTCTAACAAGGAGCCAGAGCCCCCTGGATTTATCAATTAGCTGTGGAGGGGTGTTTCTAATTATTCTGTAGCTTTGAGGCTAGCCAACACAGTTCATCTCTATTTTCTAAAAAATAATTTTTTTTTTCTTTTGGCCTCTTGATGAACGAGTCTGGATTCTCGACATATTTTTCTCCACAGTAAAATTAGTTTAACCATACCCTTTGCTCCAATTCTGCTACTCCATTCTTTCTTTTCTTTTCCTTTTTGCCAGTGAACAACATAGAGCAGAGGTAAGATGCTCATAAACCAATTTGAGAATTGGGTCTTTGGTGAATTACCTCTTTTTCTGGTTGCTTCTTTTTTTCCCCCCCTTCTGGCTCCTTGCATGGTGTAAAGGTTAAGCTATTGAGCTCTGAGTTCAGATTTGCCTGGGTTAAAATCTCAGCTCCAGCTGGGCTCGGTGGCTCAGCGCTTTGGGAGGCTGAGGTGAGTGGATTGCCTGAGCCTGAGGGTTCAAGATCCGCCTGGGCAACTTGGCGAGACCTCATCTCTACAATAAATCAAAAAAATTAGCCGGGCATGGTAGTGCGCGCCTGTAGTTCCAGCTACTTGGAAGGCTGAGGCGGAAGGATTGCCAGAGCCCAGTAGGTCGAGGCTGTGGTGGCTGGGAGCGGCCACTGCACTCCAGTCTGGGTGACAGAGTGAGACTCCAACTCAAAAAAACAAAACAAAACAAACAAACAAGCAAAAATTCTCAGTTCCACAACTTACCTATTGTGTGGAGCTTGGTAAGCTTCTTAGCTCCTCTTAAGCCTCAGTTTCCACATCTATAAAAAATGAGTAACCATAATACTTAAATCACAATGTTCTGATGAAATCTAAATGAGTTAATACATGTAAAACACCCAGAACCAACTTGGCCTATCATAAATACTCAAAAAAGTTATTTATTTAAAAATATGGGATTTGGAAAGATGGTAGTGTAGCCAGTTGGACTATGGAAGTCTCAGTGTAAGTAAGTGTATGGACAATTTTGCATATGTGTCTGTAAGTGGGCGTGTGAGTGGCTGACTAAGTTGGGATTCAGGAGAAAGTGGCCAGGGCTCTCCTGGGGAAGCAGCTGATGTCACAGCTGCTCTGCTTAGACACTAGCACTTCCTGGGGTGCAGAAGCCCAAGCGCCATTTCTTAAAAATCAGCAAAGCCCTTACTGGGGAGAAGCTGCTGGGAGTGACTGTCAGCTCCAGGCTCTGCCTCACCACCTCAGCACCTGACCCAACACTGGCAGCAAGGGCTGTGGAGGGAGCACAGTGAGGGAGTCAGAGGCAGAGCTCCACTGGAGAAGACAAATCAGGCACCCTGCCACCATCTTGAAAACTGGGCAGGAAAGTGCTCCAGCTTGCTAACCATTGACTGACAGACCTTATCTCTGTGATGGGGTTAACTACTCAGGGGTTGATCGTTAACCAGAGGGAATATCCTGAAAGTGCAAGTTTCAGAGGGACAGGGATGAGTGCTGAGTCTCGGGCATCCCACCCCCTACCCTGATTCAGCCCTTGGGCAAAGGGTGTGGCCAGAAAAGGACAAGGAATACCCCCGAAGAGATCAGTGGTGAGTCCAGGGCTGATACAACTCCCTCCTCTCCAGCAATCCTTTGAACATCAGATCCACATGACTGGGGCACAGTCGAAAGGGACAAATCCAGGTAGAGCCTGGACATCAGCTGAGATAGGAGGCCTCTACTCCAGGATAGGTCTGGCTTGGGCACACCCCCACCCCCTACCAGTACCTGGGGAGGAGACAATCCTGTACCACCCCACTGGAGGGGTTCCCACTGGCCACATGAGAGTGGGAGGGAAGGAATAAATTCCCACCCACCCTCACTGCCTCCTTCTCCTTCCCTGAGGTGGGTGCTGGGTGCTGGGGAGATTGTGAATAAGGCTAAGCTCTGCAGG
Source organism: Tarsius wallacei (assembly GCA_963574415.1). Classification (NCBI taxonomy): domain Eukaryota; kingdom Metazoa; phylum Chordata; class Mammalia; order Primates; family Tarsiidae; genus Tarsius; species Tarsius wallacei. The sequence goes on along the minus strand of CAUYQG010085387.1, from coordinate 1,219 downwards.
AGACAGCAGAGGGGCAACTGAGAGGAGCAATTAAAGAACCTACCAGAAGAGGGCAAGTTTTTTTTTAATTTTTAAAATATTTTTCCTTTTTGCATGAATGTGTATGTGAGGGTTCAATCTGCGTCCCCTCACCTTTTTTTTCTTTCTTTCTTCTTTCATTTTTTTGTTTTCTTTTTATGTGTATACATGAGTGATTGAATATTCATCTTTCAGTTTCTTTTTCATTTGTTTTTTTTTTCTCTTTTTTTTCATTTAATGTGTGTGAATGTATGTGTGAGAGTTTGATTCCCATTCCCCTTTTTTTTCTCTTTTCTTTAACTTTCATTTTGTGTTGGGCATGTGTGTGTGGGATGTGTGTGTGTTCAGTTTTCCTGCTTTTTGTTTTGTTTTACTTTTTTCCCAGTTTGTTTTGGTCTTTGCGTGTATGTGTGTGTGTGTGTGTGTGTGTGTGTGTGTGTGTGTGTAATTGTTTTTTATTTGGTTTCTGCTTTTGTTTTTCCGTATTTTTTATTTATTTTATTTTTGTCCATCCTATTTCATTCTACTATTCTCTGTTCTCCTCATTGCTGTTACTGTACCTTGGACTCAGGTGGAAAATGGGTATATAGAGTGGTGGTGGGGAATAGGTCTCAGGGAGCCCATACTCCACCAGTGAACATTGTGATTTGCAAGTAGTTTCTGAATCCTAGTTCCACATTTCCACCTTATTCGACTCTCAAAACTACAAGAGACAGCAAAGCTTCCCACTTTCAGCCCTGTTTCAAAATACAACAAATTCAGAGCTCTGATCAAGGAAGAATAGAAGGTTGAGCAAACATCAGAAGTGAAAGTCCCTCCTGCTGCTACTGAATAACAGAACTAAAAAGAAAAGAAATATATCTGTCACAAATGAGGAAAAATCATTGAAAGAACACAGGTACCAAGGAGAAAATGCCTGAAAAATCAGACCTCAGAACCCAAACAATGGAGTCACCAACAACTAGCCACAGAATGCAACAGGGATTAGTGAACAGATGGAAAGAGTGAAAGAGACTCAAGAAAGACAAGATGCAACACTGAAAGAGCTTGTAACAGAGATTTTGGCCATAAACACTTCATCCAAGAAATAAATAACAAAATGATATGCATGGAAAGCAGAATAAAGAATCTCAGAACTTCAAGACCAAAACATGGAATTAACCTGATCAGTACAAACAGAAAACAACAACAACAACAACAA